>QKYT01000527.1:53236-85342 GCA_003550305.1 Glomus cerebriforme | reverse complement strand
TTTTTTTTTTAAAAAAACAATAATTTGATATTAATACATATATACATACACATATATATTTCCTAGTAAATATTTTGTTGATTCTGAAGCTCTTAATAGACATCAACGTGGCAAGAATCATAAAAAACGGTAAAGATTTTTTTTTTTAAAAAAAATCATCTATGTTAATTATTGGATGGGGGTTAAAGAATATTGGTCATTGATTGATATCCCTCCAATCAATAATGATCCGAATTCGGAATAATTATATATATATATTAGTCGGTTGAAGCAAAACTATATAATATATAAATATTTCAGATTTCATCACATCTAAAAATATATTTTGTATATTATAGAGTTAAACTTCTTAAGGAAACTCCTTATACACAAGCAGAAGCGGAAGCAGCAGTTGGTTATTCAACAGAAAATTCAAGAGAAAGATTATAAGTACTATCATAAAATTAATTAATAAGAATAAGATTAAAATGTTAAAAATATTGAATCGGATCTTGTATGCCACACATCAGTAAGAGAGTCCAGAATAAACATAAAACATTATATTAATTTAAATAATATAAACAATAAACCAAATTAGAAGAGACTCGCATGTGGTGGTGATGTGGGGTAAATAAATTTCACTCGATTTAAAAAAAATTATTACTTTATTTAGATTTATTCAAGTATGCAACATGTTTGATAATTGCTGTAATACCATCACTTTGCATTATCTTGAAATTCAACGTAAATCAATTCAATTACAGATAAAAGAACAAGTATGTATAAAAAATTATTTTTTAAAAAAAACGAGATAACATTCAGTAAAGTATCACAACATTCGAAAGTTTTTTTTTTTTTAGTTCTGAACACTGGTAGTACAATTGTACCATAAACAAACTGGACTAAATATTAGGTTTAACCTCCTTTTTTATAATGTGCTTGGGAAAAAATGATATAATTTAGGTATTGTATGCGTAATTGGTTTTCACCAAAGTTTATATTCCACGAGATTATCAAGCACATTACCGTAAGGAAATTTTTTTTAAAAAAATAAATTGACAGGTTGGAAATTAAAAAAAAAAAGGTTGTTAGTTAACTTGATTGAAACCCAATGGGTGTTGTTATCAGATGTATCAGATGAAACACTAGGCCAAAAATTACTAAAATTATCCATTCAAAAAGTAGATCGAAATGAATCGATTGTGGGAATTTTTATGTAAAGTGGAAGAAAGATCTACTTGGAACTTGAATGTACCCCAGGACTGTGTACCAAAAAATGATCAATGGACCAATGAGTCCATCAGATCCATTGTAAGATTACGTTATTTGACGATTATATATATTAGAAGAAATACAATATTAGGAAATTTTCGGCTTTTTTTTATCTTTGGCCAGTTAAAATTTGTTATTGCTGCATTGATTATATAACATTTCTCCAGAACACAAAAAAAAAAAAGGAAAAAAAAAAAATAGGGTGATAAATTCTTTAAGTAGATTCATTATCCTTTCATCCATTCATTAAAAAAAAAAATTAAAAAAAAAAAAATTTTTAAAAATATCATTTCTAATATTGAAAAAAAAATCTATTTTCATTTATTTTCATTTGAAAATAAAGGAGAATTATTAATTTCAGTCAACCGAAACAAGACTCGTACAACTAACTATTATTATTCCCGATTAGTATAGGATATACCGTTAATATACGGAGGTACGCGTTATAGTCTTATAGATTTCGCCGTTTCACATGCAAAAGATACCGATTTTAATGAATATTCACAGGATTGACAGGTTTTGAAACCTGTATTTCGTGATAAAACTTTTTTTATTTATTCATTAAGGAAATTGTTGTAACACGAGAATGATATGTGAGATTACTTCGACTTTGTATGCATTTTTGGTTAAACTTGATTAAATATCACGACCCTAAATTTTTTTCGTCAACGATTTCGAATGTCATGTACAGTATGTAATGTAATCAATGTTAATCTCTTTTATTTTTCTCATTTTTCTCGAAATAATAATAATTATAATTGATTTATCTCTTAAAAATAAACTTTAAATAACAATTAAACGTTTTTTTAACGTTTTTAATATTGTTTGAATCCATCAATTAAAAAATTTTTTCCCTGAATCGGCCATGTGACCCGAATCTCCTTTTTTATTACTGTATTTTTTGAAACTATTTTTTCCAAAAATATTTCTTTGTTTTGGATGATTTAATTCAAGATAACGAAAATCTGATTAAAATGATACACTGATTTAGATAATTCTTGATTGTATAATAATCCAAAAATAAACTGAGACAAGGTAAAAAAAAAAAAAAATAATATTTGTAAAATATTTGCGCCTCAATGATCTTCCGATTAGTTCGAAAGCTCGAAAATGCTGTATATCAAATGTCAAGGAAAGTACCGAATGTGCATTAAAAAAATCCCTTTATAGTTCCAAAAAAATAAAATAAAATAAAATAAAATAGAACAATGATTATTTTTCAAATTTTACTTTACGAAACTTTCCTTCTTTTACTTTTTTTGCATTCCGTCATACTTTGTCATCCCTTATACGTCATATATATGAGGTAGTAAGTCAGTCATTTGAAAATTATTTTTTTTTTCTTTGTGCCTCATGATCATTATTTTAAAATTTTATCAGTTGGTTTAAAAAAAAAAAAACTGTATATTTGTCACATTTTGCACATTTGGAAGTTACCTCAACATGCATTTTTTTTCCGAACTAACTTGTATCATGCGCGTTTTTTTTTCCTTCACCTATCCGTATTTCTTCGATGATATAAAAACCCTTAATGAAATCAAAAAATAAATTTTTTTTTTTTTTAAAAAAAAAAATAAAAATAAAAAATTAATTAAATTAAAATAATAATAAATCACAAATTTTTTTTTTTTTTGTAAAAATTATATTTTAAATAAAATTTTAATAAACTTTTTTTAATCAAATATTTTTTTTTCCATTTTGCGAGAAAAAAAAAATTTTTTATATTTAACTTTGTTTGAATACGTATTTTTTTTAAAAAAAATGGCAATTCTCGGATATCAAGACAATTTAAGTAGAATGAGTGTACAAAACTTGGCTTTGTTTAAATACTTTCTTATACCTTTTGCTATCTTTTTGACTGTGGTATGTTTTCTTGGTCTTGCGCATTTCATACTTTTTGTTTCCTAATTCCACTTTCCACAGTCATTTTTCACGCTCCATTCCATACTAAATAATGTTCTATTTGTATCGAATGGATAAATTATTTAGGTTCCTGCTGGAATTCTTTCTCTTACTCAACAACATCAACAAAATCAAAATGTTGTGACTTTTACAACAATTATATCACAAGAATTTCCTCAAGAAAAATTCATTAATGGTGATACTTCGGGTAGTGGAGTCGTATTAACCCCTAATTTAACTTTAAGTGGTGACTTTGTATGCGTGATATGTGCATGGATCATCGCTTTAATTGGAATTTTCGGTTTCTTAAGAAATAATAATTTAGTTGGTCAATTTGTATCCTTTTTTAAAAACTCTTTAATACCATAAATGGTAAATTCGATTTATGACGTCAATCTTATAATTCCTTGACCTCATGATCTATTTAATTTACCTTGTTTAGGTTTCCGTATTTTTAATTGCTTTCACGGTACTACAAACATTTTCTGCTATTTCTAATGTAATATTCAGCGATCAATGGATTTTTGATATTTTAAATGGTTCATGGCAAAAAACTTATTTATATGATTCTGATTTAATAAAAGAAATTCAATATGAGGTATGTAAATATATATATCTATTTAAAAATATTTGTTGTTATAAATAATAATAATTTATTATTATTTAATAGTTTTCGTGTAAGGGATTTGTTTCAGTTAATGATCGACCGGTAAATGTACCTCATCAATTTGATGAAAGTTGTAGTAAAATGTTAATTAATCGATTTGGTACACAATTATTTGATATGGCTAAAATTATATTATTGGCACGATTTGTTCAGGTAAATTAACGCGTCTTTTTAATTAAATTTTTCACGTACTTTTCGTACTTTAACTTTTAAAATGTAATTTTTTCATATAGTTATTTGGTGTATTATTACACGCTCATATATTCAATCGCGTTATACTGCAAGACATTACGATGACCTACGCTGAAGAATATGACGCAGAATATTTTTATGATGATAAGGAATACTATAATGACTATAATGACTATATATCGGATTCATCAGATGATTTAGAAGAAGAGGATGATGATCAAAATAATTGGATAGATTCTCCAACTTCTCGGTTAATATTATCAAAGATATACTTTGGTGAACAACAAACGTCTTAGAAATTTTTAAGAATCACGGACTTTTTTTTTTTTATTTTGACTAATTGGAAAGTAACGTAAATGAACCAATGATTCCAGTGAAAACCCCTCTGGGAAGAGTTATCTTTTCTTTTTTAACAATTATAAAACAAAACCATCAATCAAAGAACAGACTTTTTTTTAGATCATCTTTCTCACGTATTTTTTTTTTTAATAACACATTCACACTCCACCTATTTTGACATGACATTTATTCATTCAATTGACTTTTAATTTGGCACTCAATCATTTAAAAAGACATTTGGTGCTTTTTTAAATCTCATTGACTTAATCACATTCACATACCACTTTAAATTGTTGACAATTTGATTGGTTTTTGAAAAAAAAAATTTAAATATTCCTTTTTATATTTCCCCTTTATAATACCTTTCCTTTATAATATCCCCCTTTTTATTTCTCTTATTTTTTTTAAAAAAAACTCCCCCCTTTTTATTTGTACATTTCTTTTTCTTTTATTTATTTTCTCTTCCCTTTCCCCTTTTTTTTTCTCATTTTGTAAATATAATTTGTACAAAAGAGATTTTTTCTTTTTTTAAAACTTTGTCTATAGGTAGAATTGATAAGTAAATAAATACATATAGTTATTATACTTGTAAAAAGATTTGATAGACTTCTTTTTTTTTTCCTTCTTTCTTTTATTTTTATTTTTCTGTACATTTTAATGTATTTTTAGTTTTATTATAATTCTCTTTTCCTCTCTCCCCCTTGTTTATATTCCTTTTTATTTTTTTATAAAGTTTTTTTTAATTCGAGTTCAGTTAATTAGTTTGAATGAAAAATAAAAACCTTTGATAATTTAATTTTGGTTACAAAATTTTTTTTTACCAGAATTAAATATAATTTTGCCCTACATATATATTCAGTACAGTTTTTTTTTTTTACCACGACGGCAAATCACGCGAAATTAAAATTGCGTTATTGAATCTTATAAAGATCTCGTACAAAATTTTCTTGGTTAACTTTATTTTGGTAAACGCGTTATGTATATCGTTAAAAATTTCGTGTAATTCGTGTTATAATTTGGATTTAAAGATTTACAAAAGTATTTAGAAAGGATTCACATTGAACACTTGAAATTTGAAATTGTGTACGTTTCGCATGCATATCATTAAGTTGCATTTATACTGTAAAGATCTTCCCGGTTTTTTTTTTTTTTTTACAAGATTTTAGATTGATATATCTCGTCTACTTAAATGTCGCTTGACGCTTGTACAATATGTTTATGTAATGCGATGATTTTCAAAAAAAAAAAAAAAAAAACTTGAAATCATACGATCGGTATGAAAAAAAACATGCATGTTATGCGTATCACTTATCAATACCGACGCGCATATTTCAAAATATCGTTAAAAGTCGTATGATTTTTCATTAAAATTCAATAGAATTTTTTATAATGATTATTGGTCATTGATTTAAATAATAATAATAAAATAATAATTATTATCACTTTAAATAATAACGAGTCAGGGATTTTGAGAAGAATTGTTTTTTGATCAAAAGGTATAAAAGAAAAAAAAATTTGTCATGCAAAGTATGTGAAATATGTGAATTCACATGTGAAAATTTTCATGCATGTAATACATATGAAAACCTTTTATATACTTTTTGAAATATTTCATTAGCTTTGCCTACTTTAATAGCTTATTTAATATTACTTATTCGGTAATATATTATTAAATTTATTAGAAAGATTATATTAAATATTCAACCAAATCAAAAATAATCATTAGAAAATAATTAGCAAATAGTAAAAGCAAAATTATATCATAATCAACAAAAAAAAAATATCATGAAAGTTGCAGATAAGATTAGTAAAATACATATAGTTAAAAATATAATATCCAAATTTTAAGGATCTTTCTTTATAGATACAGTATTTTAATCATAAATATTAGCATTTATTAAACTGGTATTGTGAATTACAGTTTCATGTTAAAAATAATTTTGCAAGCTTTAAAAAATACTTGCAAGCTAAATAATATGTAAATAATTAAAATAAAAGTAAAGATTTGATATATAAAGATGTGATTTAAATGAATTTGATCAATCTATTATTTATGACAATTTTATTTAAATAAAAAAATCAATTTGCAAATATTTGCAACTGAATCATCAGATTAATCTGATTAATGATTTTTTTTTTTTTTTGAGGTGAGTGAATATAGTTGTTTATTCTTGTAATTGTATGAAAAAATCAGAAGATATATATAAAGAATTTTATAAACTAATTCATAATATACCTTTTAAAAAAAATGTTACTTGTTATATATAGAAAGTTAAATCATTAGAATGAAACTTTTCAACAAAGTTTGCTTAAACAAAATATGCATTAAAACTTTTCCAAATAAATTCTAATACATCATAGTAATTATACTAAAGTGAAAAGAAAAAACAAAACTATTTTACTTCTAACTCAGTTTCTAATAGCTTTTTCTGCTTATTTAAATAATCACTCCTGAATGTAAGATATGTAATTATATAATAGTCAAAGAGCTTTATCTAAAAACTTTTGTTATAAATATTTCTATGTATATATTATTTCTTTTGAAATAGTTCAGTTTCTAATACTTCAGATATATTATTATGATAACTTACTATTAATATATATAATAAAGTTAAAATTAAAACTCAAAAGTTAAAATATTTCAATTTGAAGAGTCTAAAGTTAAAATAGTTAAAATTATATCATATTACATGATTTTAAATAGTTATATAGTAGTATATAAATAATATAAAATTTTAAATTACAATAACTTTATCAATATTGATGTAATATCATTAGTATCCTCTTTATAAGCAAGATATTAAAATGGTGATAATTTTATTAAAATCCAATTATTAAATACTAAAATAATTGATTTTAAAGTTTTATATTATTTATTAATTATAAAAATCATATGATATACAGTATATAATTTTAGTTATTTTGAATATTTTGACTATTTTAAACATTTTAATTTTAGTTATATATATATAAATTATTAATCTATGAATATTTTATCTAAAAATCTTTATTATTAATATACTGTACTTATTGCAAAGAAAAAAGCTTTTTGAAAGTCCATCCTACTTTTATACCCTATACTAATTATTTTAATCTTGTATTTCTATTTCTTTTAACCTTTTTTTTGTATTATATTATTTTCACTTTAATTCACTAATTAATATATTACCTTAAGAATATATAAAAATATAGCACAATTTTATATAATAAATCAGAACTGAAAATATAATAATAATAAAAACTAATTACTAATTCTATAATAATTATGATCAATTGCTAATTATTTTTCAAATACCTTTCAAACTTTTACAAGTCTTTTATTTAAATATCTAACCAAAAAAATACCATATATTAAAGTGATAAAATAATCAAAAAAAATCCAAAAAATTTAAAAAATTTATTAAATTTTATAAAAAATATTCTACTAAACCAGCTAATTAATTTTTTTTATATTAATATTTTAAAAAAAATCTTTTTTTCTATTTAAATTTATATCAACTTTGTAAAAAAAGTTTTTTTTTCAAAAAAAAACTTTATATTAAATTAGTTTTGGGTCTACTAAAAGTAATTAAAATCTTATTATCTTTTATCATCAAAAAGTTTTTCAATAGATGTCTGATACATTAATCTATATCATATGATAATTGATGCTAAATATAAACCTTATGTTAATTATCACCATTTAAAATTATATAATACAATATAAATTTATATGTAAAATAACACTTTTATAAGATTTATATAACATATTTTTGTCCGGAGCGAAGCGAAGGACTATATATTTTTATGCGAGGTGATAACCATTATGATTACGTGGCGATTTCTGTTTGTCCGGTCACGTGCCTTAAATTACCTTTTTGATGTTATTACATTGCACGAACACATTTTCTTTTCGACCAACAACCAACACCTAACAAAATTTCACTAGAAACGATCAAAAACTGAGTTTTACTACTCTCTATTTTCCACCAATTTCATAATAATATTTTACAAAACAATTTGGATTTAATCCTATTATCGCATCAGTTCATACCCCTTAGTTTTGATGACCTTTTTAAAAAAATATTCCCTAAGAAAAAACAACGTTTTTTACAATTACTTGATTTCCTACATTTCTTTACTTCAGATATCCGCAAAGTGACATGGCTCGCTCATTGCGATGCACGCATCGAATGGGAAAAATCAATCAACATTAGTCAGAAATCAAAAAAATCTTCCACACGCAAAAAGTCACGTGAACAAGCAACTACACGTCATCATCGTCATCCTTCGGCTTACGTTCCCAGTACTCCTACTTCACCTGTATTTGATCCCTCTTTATGGCTTATATGGGCCTCATCTAATTTTTTACACTCAGGCTCTTGGTCTAACTACAGATCCTCTTGCCTGCTTATCAATGATATTAATAATAGACGTAATTTCCTTTTATCTCTTAATGGTCAAATAGAATTTCATCCTTTAATATTAGATAGTTTTATTTTACTTTCCTAGACTAGTCAGTAGGTTTTACCTATTTTTCATATAGGCATAGACAGTTCACTACGGGAGTATACTTCCGGAGGGGGCTCAGTTACTCATTTTCTCGTAACTTTAGCAGTTTGAATTTACTTCTTTTCTATGTTACTCTTAAAATTTGTAACGATACTGTGCTTGTCCTTAAAATAAAATAAATAAAATAAAATAAACTAAAAAAAAAATAAAAATAAAAATATGCGCTCCGGACTTAAAATAGTTTCCATTTCCTAGTTATATCAATAAATACCATTTAATTAGTTTATAAATGCATTAAAAAATGTAATAATTTATTTAATAAAATAATACTATAATATTATAAATAATAAAATACTAATAATATTACTAAATAATTATCAAATAAGAAGAGAAATATTTGATTAAAATGTTTTTAACAAAAAAAAAATGAAAAATAAAAGTTTGTAATGAAATATTTATTATGAAACTTATATTTTAATTTTACAAGTTTAGAAGCAAATATATAAACCAGTTAGAACATTTCTATATAAAAAAAAAAAAAATAAAGTTTGTAATAAAACAAACATTATGAAACTTATATTTTAGTTTTTTAAGTTTAGAAGCAAATCTACAAAAAAAAAAGAAAACATTTAATTAAAATATTTCTATATAAAGTAGTGTTCTAAAAAAAATCTGATTTAATCTGAATCTACAGATTTGATCTAAAATGGATTCAGATCAGTTTACAAATTTAAGATCTGTGAATCTAATCTGAATCAAATAAATCTGATCTGAATCTGATCTGATCAGATTAGATCATGGTACAAAAAAATCCAGATCTGATTTGATTAAGGCTAGCCCTGAAATTAGTTCACCCAAAATCTGAAATCTGAAATTCTAAAACTGAAATCTGAAATCATTTCGGCATACTGAAATGTATGCCGAAATCTAAAATTGATGCTAAAATCTAAAATGCATGCCAAAATCTGAAATAGATGCCAAATTATAAACTTAATGCCAAAATTTAAATTAGATAGAAATTCGCAAAATTTATAATAATTTTCTTATTTATTTTAAATTTATGTAAAATTACATATTTCTTATATACGAAAATAAAAAATATAGATATGATGTAAGCAAATATTTGATAATTATCATAAGATGCAGTAAATGTGATCTTTTTAGGATTAAAAAAAAAAATCAAGAAAAAAAAAAGGTTTAAGCGTCAAAAAAAATTATAAATCAAATATATAAAAAATTGATTTTAAAGCTCCTTGAAATAAAAAATTATCTGTAATATATAAGAAAAAATTAAATATATAAAATTAGTTTAATAATTAATACATAAATAATTTAAGAAAGAGATATCACCTTCTTTCTCTTTGTGAATTATTTCTTCTTTTTCCTTCTCGAATATTCATATATTCGCTATGGATCTCCTCATCAATCATAACTAAAAAAAGTATAATATTTAATTTTTATTTTATATGAATTATTATTTTTAAAATAAAATTATTTGGTAAATAAATGTAAATTAGTTCTTATTATCTGACCTTTCCATGGCCCTTCCTCAAATAATTCAAAGTATAATTTTGCATTTCATGTATCACGATCTTTATTATCCCCCAACCTATACACTACTTGGTCTTAAAAAAATATTAATACATAAATAATGTATTAAAATAACACAGATATATTTACCAAATACTCTCGTAATAAATTCTTTTACTTTGTTTTCATTTGCGATCCCATATATCTAGTGCCAAAACATTCATTAATTTTCTCTGCAATACTTCTCCAAAATTCAGCTCGATTCTAACTTGCTAAGCTCCAAAATTTATCATTCCTGCTCATTCTTTGGTCAAGCAAGTATTCGCACTATTCATCTGTCCAAATTATTCTAATTTGATTATAATAATTTACTGTATGAGGTTAAGAAATTTAGACGTAAGGCATTATATTATTTATTATTCTGGAAAAATTGAAAAAAAATTTGAAATATTTTAGATATCTTATCTCTTTTTATAAATATAATTTTTATATCGAATTTGCACTTACGCAATTATGAATGAATGAATCATATTCGAACTACTAATGCAATTAATCGAATAAGTAATCAACTAATGAGTAATTAACTAATAAGTAATAATTTTGTAATAATTGTATAATGAAATCTAATAACAACAGATGTGAGTATGTGACAAATTATTGGATTGAAATTGGATTAAAACTGAATTGAAATTGGAATCAATAATTTTTATATTAATTACTAATAAAAATTTGAATGTTTTGAAAACAAATTAAAAATGGATTAAAAATTTTGATTATCACCCCAGTCATGATATTTAGTATATTATACTAATTTAGGAACAATAAATAATTTAAAAATTCACAGTACACTAATTAATCAAGAAATCTTGATGTAAGTTCTGAAACATCATAATCCTCTACTGGTTCTTCTTTAGAAATATCATTGTTATTATTATTATCATTATCATTAATATCATCATTGTTTTCTTCATCATTCATCTATATCAAATATCTCCTCTAATATTAATACTGATACTATGTGATTTGGAATTTCATCAGACTCTACTAATATTCTTTCAGGTTCGCTATCCTTGAAATCCTCCTCAAGGTTATCCAAAGATTTGTCAATCATAACTTTTAATTCATCTTTAGAATATTTTGAACTCGCATATTTTAATTTATCATTTGCTTTTGAAACATAATATAATTGAATCTTAGTCATAGATTCAACTTTTGATATTTGTAACCTAAGTCTTCTCTTGCCATAGAACTATCTGAGAATCAAAAATACTCTCTCGCAATTAGTGCTGTGAGGTACAATGAATAGAATATAAAGAGCAAGTTCTTGCAAATAATTGCTAGTATCATCAACGGCAAGCTACTATAACATAGGAGTTTCATCTGAATCTTTAATTACTTCATTATAAGGTTCTAGTCTAAGTTTATATTTATGCATTTAAAAGAAAAGCTCCTTGCATGATTTTTAGTTATTTCTCATCTTTTTCCAAATATTATCAGCGGCTGAAGTAATTAAATAATATTTTTCACTTCGTAACCCTTGTACTATGAAAATAATTATCATTATTAGCTGTTATTTGTTATTACATAAATAAAAAAAAAATATATATTTTTTTTTATATACCTCAAAATCTTGAATGTAAAAAGTATAAAGAAACATCGAATTCCTCTCATTTTTTGTTAAACGCCTGTATTGCATATTTCTAAAATGATACTAAATTACTTAAATTGAAATTTTTGATTTCATGAGCCAAACGAATCATTTGGATGAATGTATCAGCCAAATTAGTTTGGTTTTCTTCAAGCATTAATATTGCATTTTTAATAAGACAGAGTAGTTTAGCGAAAGTATTAACTTTATTATAAAAATCAGTTCTTTTAAGAATTTTTTTAACATTAGAATTAGTAATTTTCTCAGAATGATTAGTTATTACCTAAATAATAAAGTTATTACTTAGTTAAATATATATCTTAAATAAATTAAAAATATAATAAATATTACTTCATCAAGAGCCCATCTCATTCTAACAATTGAATAAGTTGCATCATACATGATATCCATTTTGTTTTAATAAAAGTTTTCAATCCACCACCTTCAATTTTTAGAATCTTTGCAGATTCAGTTAATAAATTGTTGCAAATATGTGATATTTTAAAATAATTGGTAATACTATTACAAGCAACTAAAATTTTAAAAGCTATTCCATGATCTATTAAAATTAATATATTATTTAATATGATGAATTCTTTTATTGTGATGCTAAGAACATTTGATGCATTGTCAATGACAACTGCACTAAACTTTTTTGCCCCAATCTTTTCTATAATCTTTTTTATTTTAGATATGAGAAATTCTCCAATAATATGAGATGAAGAAAAATTCTGAAGATAATAAAGATATTGCTGATTGGAAGGAGTTAATACAATAAAATTATATATAGAAAGAGTATTTGCACTAGTCCAGCCATCTAAGGCTAATAAATAATAATAAATTTATTATTATAACACTAGTGGATTTATATAATGAAAAGTTAAAATAATTACCAAGCATTAAGTTTTTGGAATGCTCTAATTTTTTATTAATAGCTTGATTAACTTGTGAAGTTTCTTGATTAAGAAGAGACTCTGAAAGTACCTTTTGTGAAGGAGGACAATAATTTGAACGTAATTAATATAACAATTTATGAAAAAATGGACTATTGATTATAGTAAATGGTATTCCATAACAAACAAAAGCTCAAATAAGTACTTAATCAATAATTGTTGCTTTATTTGGTGGTAATTCTCAATTCTCATAATAATCTTCAATCTTAGATTGAACTTAATAAAATAATTGAAAAAAATAATTAACTTAAAAATTAAAATATGGATATAATCATACAATTAATAATTAATATAATTAATTATACCATTAGAACTTCTCCTTCTTTTATTAGAAATTATTGATTGATTTGATTCTTATGAGGCGATAGAAGCTATTTCATCTTTCAAGGAGTCCTTTGCAGCAAAATATCCAAGCTAGTAGTTTTGAATATCTTCAGGACAGTCAGTATACTCGTTAGCAAGATGAGATTGTAACATATTTACATAGTATGCACATGGCCATTTTTTATGGCACAACTTGCATTCTTCAGAAAAATGGCCTGAAAACTTTAATGGAACTTGCACGAAATGTTTCCAAACTTCATCCTGTTTGCGACTGCTTTTACCTTTAGAATTTTGTCTAGTCATAATAAGATAAAAAAAAAAAGAAAATTGATAAACTGTACATTTTGTACAACATAAATGAAACTATTTATATATTTAATTACTTAATTTTAATTGGCTAATTTTAATTCAGCATTTCGGTATCAATTTCAGATTTCAGCATGAATTTCAGATTTTGGAATTTCAGATTTCAAAAATATTTCAGATTACGGTTTCAGAATTTTGGCAAATTCAAAATATTTTAGTTTTAGGGCCAGGCTTAATGGTAATACAATATTTATATATAAATCAAGCTTATTGTTAAGCTTTTATTAAATCTTTCCTTTCATTCTCTTTTAATAATGTTATAATTATCCTTTTATTTATTAAAAAAAATTTAATTTTCATTCATTTTTATCTTTTAATTACTAGATTTCTATATTATAATTATGAATTTTAATTTACATAAATCTTTAAGTTCTAATAATATTAAAGGCTAATTTAACCTTCATTCTTTTATTTCTTTAGTGAACACAAATAAAACAAGCATTATTATATTAAGGAAAAACAATTTTTTTTTAATCAAGTAAGTTCATTTTATTGTAAATATTTTTGGAGTTAACATAAGGTTGGGATTAAAAATTAGGATTAGAATTAGAATTAAAAACAGAATTAGGGTTAGGATTAGAATTAGAATTAGAATCAGAATTAGGATTCAGATTAGAATTAGGATCAGAATTAGGGTTAGAATTAGAATTAGGATTAGGGTCAATATTAGGGTCCAGATTAGAGTCAGAATCGGGATTAGTGTTAGAATTAGTGTTTGCATTAGAATTAGTTTTTTAAAAGAATAAAACTTAAAATTATCATATATATTATACTTATCTATAATATTTTTTATTTTTAGGTTGATGAAACTAATATTACACTACCTGATAGTATAATTAAACAATTATATGATACATCACAAATTTGCTTAAATGAACTATTGTGCGATATACCTTATGATGATATAAACAAACTTTAGGAAGTATTTAGAATTACATCAATTTCTGAAAAGCTTTCTAAATCACATTATGTTGTTGTTTTAAAAGACTTAACATTACTTTGTATTTGTATGCAAATTGTAAATCAAGGAATACTATTTAGATATCAATATCAGGTTTTAATCCAGTCAAGCAAGGCAATATTTCATTTATCATTTATTCATAGTTATTGGTTTAAAATAATTCTATCAGAAATAATGAATATTACAATTGTAGAAGAAAAAACAAATTATATGGCTATATCTTTATATTATATTAAACAGATTAGACTTGATAATGTTTATACACCAGCTGTAAAAGAGTATATTGATAAGAAAGCACAGTTTGGTTCTATAATGTCTTTAGCTGAAATAAGTATTCAAATTACTATAGCAAAAGGTATTAGATCAGAATTAATTAGTAGTTTAATATAATTAGAAGTTAATGCTAATCAGATTAATTTGGTGTAAAATAATGTATTACAGGATTTATCTTTAGATAATCTTTCTAATGTGGTTAATCTGAAATATCATAAAGCAAAAGGCAAGTACTATAAATTATCAGTAAAAGATAATTCATCTTTTGTGGTAAAATCATAGGAAGGTGTATCAAAAACTTGTAGATATTGTTCAAATAGAGGTCATAATATTTGTAGATATGCTAAAATATAAGTCTGATAAAGGAAATACTAATTTACCAGAAATATAATAAGCTAGACTAAAATTTTTATTATAAATTATAAACTGCTAATATTTAAAGTGATTAAAGTATATTATTATAAGCATATTATTGTATTTAAAATGTATTATAAAGTATATTATTTTATTTAAAGTGTGTTATAAATTGTATTACAGATAATGACACAATTCCATAAAAACATGATCATGTAACACTGGCAGTGATTACCAATGATGGTAAATAACAAACTTGTATATTATATAATTATTTTTTTTGTAACATATTATATAATTGGTTGGTTGGTAATTATAAAAAAGAAATTTTTTATATTTAATTAGATCAACAATTTGGTATAATAATGATTATAAAGTATTTGTGATTATAAAAAAGGATTTTTATATATAATAAGATTAGAACTAACAAATGATATAATTAAAGAAAATTATGACTATAAAAGAGGTGATTATATGGGAAGATAACTGTAGTTTTAATTTATAACAATTATTATAACTTATAACAAATAAAATTAATCTCTTAAAAAAATTATTGTTAGCCACCATTGGTATATTACTTAATTATAAGTAAAATATATATATAAACTAATATTTAAAATATTTTGTTAATTATTAGTTAAAATCTGAATTCTTGCTGACTCTTATGCTCATTTCTTTCAAGAAGTTTGAAAAAGAAAAGTTGCACTTTTTGATATTTTACACTAAGAAAGTGGTCTTTTAATCTTAGAAAAAGTTGTTCTATACTATTGAAGTTAACTAAAAAGTGAATAATAGTTTCTAGTTTACTAAGTTTCTTTGCAAGTTAGGTCTTTGATAACTTTTAATTATCTACATTTTATTTCAAGTTGATACCTGAAGGACTGTTTAGTATTCTAAAGTACCTTTTATAAGTATAAGATAGAAGAGTAGAACTTGTAGCTACTTTTGGTAGATTTAAGAGTAGACCTAATACAGAGTTTTTTTTGAAAGTATAGTACTTTTTGCAAAGTTGACATATGGGCTTGGCGTAGCAGAAAAAATCTTTTTCTGATATTTAAATTTAGTAGTTTTTACCTTTAAAATAATTTTTTTTATTTTCTGTTAGTATAAAGGTGAAAGTAGTATTCTAATTCATGGATATCCATAATTTATTTATCCAATCTGATCATTATTGTTATAGATATTCGTCAAATATTTGTTAAATATTTGAAGGATAACCAGATATGAATAAAAATAAAATTATGTAATAATATTGATAGATAATGTTTAAATGATCTACAATTGTTTATTATCCAATTATTTAAAAAATTCTATCTGATACTATCCGTTATCTAAAATATTCAAATTTTTAAATAGATATCTATAATTTGACAGATAAAAGTTTAACAGATTAAAATATTAAGTGAAAGAAGTATTAATTTTTGAGATATTATGCATATCTAAAATCTGGCTACTTAAACAACATATTGCTGATATTTACTAGTTAAAATGATATTTTAACCTTTTTTAGTTTTAATTATTAATTAGTATCTTGAATTGAGATTTTTACACTTATCAGAACATAATGGATAGGGATTAGGGGGATATTAGGAAATTGATAGATAGCTGATCATCTGTAAATGATTGGCTACTATTGTTATTACTCTACATTAGGTTTTTGTTTCACAGTTGATGATTCCTATTTTTAGTCTTTTAAGATGACATAATGCGTTGTTATTAGAAAATTAAAAAAAGTATATAATGAAGACATTTGGATGCAGTGCTAGAAATGTTTATATCAAGGTCTGAAATGGAATTAGTGTATTGTTGATGAGATTTTCTTTTATAATAGGTATATCAAAGATGAAGATTCTTAGATAGGAACAAGATGGACACCAATGTGTATCTTCGCTATAAGCAGTTATGAGGGAAAGTCCGTCAGTACTATTAGGAATTGGTCTATTTGGAGAAAATACTACTGGGTTGTTAATGATACTGAGACTAATAGGATTTTATTAAGAAATTGTAGATGAGACAGTATAAGTAGTTGACTTGATTCATTTAATTAGATAGTTCTTTTTTTCTGGAAGTTGGTACTAGCTATAAATGTTTCATACTAGTTTGAAAACCCAAGTTTATCATTAAGTATTCTTTATCATGAAAATTAATACTAGCAATTGATCTCTAGAAACTCATTAATGTTTCATACTAATTTGAAGATCTAATGAAATTGTGAAGAGATTCAGTGAAGGGTATTTCTTTGAGAAGAGATTTGGGTAGACTGGTTTAAAGGATTGTTTGAAAGTGTTTGGCATTGGGATATGGGAAGATTCAGAGTATATATTATCTAAGGAGGCTTAGCAATGTGGTCTTACTCTAAGGATTTATATAACATAAGCGCAGCAAGTGATATATTTCTGCCTCAAAATGGGAAAAGAGAATGTATCTTAATTAAAGTAGCTTTTGGGTAGTTATCAATTTGTACTTTGTACAATTTCATACTCAATAAATTTTAACTTGTTTGCTTATCTTCAAAAAAAAAAAATTATTAGTAAAAATCAATGAAAATCTTTCCTTTCTTCTGAATTGCAAATTAAATAAATAAGATCAGATCATATAAAATTCATTTACTAATTAAAGAATTAGCTAATCTTTATTATTGCCAATAATCCTGAAAAAGTAATTGAAAAAAGTAATTCAATTTATTAATTTATTTTTAAAAAATTAAAAGTTTAAAGTTAAATCAAAAAAATTAGATTGAATTCTTATTTAATTTATACTTTGGGATCTGTTACTCCAATTATTCTGTATGAATTTTATCAAATAATTAATAAATAAAATAAGATCAACATTATTACTCCTTACTTCCATAATTTCTGTCTGCAGCATAATATTATTGGTAATTTGAATAACAAGTCATATGACATGTTTACAATTTTTTATACAATCATATAACGTTAATATCAATTAAGCGATATTTGTAATAAATATTTCTTGCATAAATGATCTACTTTTAAACACAAATCACCATTATTATTAGTTCACTTACATAATATTTGTTTATCAATAATTTCAATACTAGATTTAATTAGTATATGAGAAGATTGCATCATTATCCGGGATGCTCATATAGAAGAATATCACATGATTGGTCCTTATACTAAATATTTATCACCCTGGTGACAAATACTTTACATTTTAGGAGAATAAATTAAAATTCCGAGTGAATTTAAACTGTTTATGGATTTACTAACAGCTAATGCGAAAATTAAAATTATCATCATTATCATAGAAAATTCTAAACCTAAATTAAAAAATGATTCTCACAATCATGATAATCATACCACTTCAAAACGTTAAAAGATTTACACAAATTACATCATTAAAGTGATACCCAAATCAGATGCTCTATAAAATTATAATTGTTTTTTTTTTAAAAAAAAAAAATTTAATCAATCATTTGTATAAGAAATGACTAGCTGATTGATTAAAAAATACAAATATTTTTATATATGTAGAAAAAAAATGATATAGTTTTACTAGTAAATAAATAATTTAAATCATCAACCGACTTAAAACTAAAATTTTTTTTTCGAAAAAAAAAAAAAAAAAAAAATACATATTTATATTCTGTTACAAAAAAAGGAGTTATAAAAAGGAAGGAAAACTAAAAATCATTTTTTGTAAAAGTTTTTTCTAAGAGATAAAGCAAGAAAAAAAAAAATTACAAAATTGAGTTAGAAAAAAACTAATACAATTAAACAACAAATAACCTATACAAATTGTAAACCCTTCATTAGGAATATAGCCTAGTGCATATCAAGTTTGTCTGACATTGAAGGATCATTTTACCATCCAAAATACATAAAATTAATAGCTAAAAATGTCGTTATTTTGGTTATTCAATTCATGGAGGGGATTATAAAAATTTAAGACTCATTTTATCATACAAAAAATTGTCAAAAACGAAAATAAACTTACAACAAAAATATGTCGCGAAAATCGCATATAAATAAAGTCCAAAACTAATGATTATTATTTGTGATCGGTTTTTATTCCATATCTATCACCTTCATGATACATTCTCTCTCTCATTTCCATCGATTCCTATTCGTACAACGCCTTTTCCTTTCCCCCGCGAATTACTTGTCTGTTTACTTGCATCAGACATTATTAATAATCCTATTGGTACTACATCATCATCGTTATCACTTGCACTTGCTGAAGAACTACTAGACTCGTGCAATGATGATGTGCCGTTATTTTGGGTTTGTCCGGAAGGATTTGTTGAAGGTGTGCCTTCATCCTCTTCAGCAATTTCATCAAGTCTGGGCTGATTTGACGGTGATGATGATCCACTATCAATGTTTTCATCAAGAAAAGTTGTTTGAATCGGAGGACTCGATGGTAATGTGCGGCCTAACATATAACTTTGATCATCCCCTTCATCTGAAGAAGTTGATGTTTTTCGGTTTCTTGAAGGTATAGGAACGGCAGATGATGATGATGGAGCGGACATTTCGAAAGTAGAAGCTGAACGACTAATTGAATTGAGTCGTTCATTAATTTCTTGTGACAACAGATGACCAGTATGTGGGGGAGGAGGTAAAACCTTATCTATGTTTAAAGTTTCTATCGTATTTGACGTATTTGATGTAGGATGTATATTATAAGAGGTTATTTCGCTTCCGGTATTTTGTTCTTGAGTGTCCTGTTCATTCGTACCACTTTTTTTTTTTTCTTCGTTATTTTTTTGTCTCTCAGCTTCTTCCTGTTCAGCAAGTAATTGTTCCCAATCAATGTTATTATCAATAGGCGCTTCTAAATCTGCATAACTCCGACAAAGAGGACACGAAAGACCAGGATGAGTATTAATTAAAAGTGGTCGTATACATTTATAATGAAAAACATGAGAGCAAGGTGCAAGGAATAATGCTTGACAAGGACCAATTCCACATAAACAAATACAGCAATCCGTCGTTTGTTGTTTAAAAGTGTCTGGATTTGTCAATTGTTTTAAACTTTTCAAAGCATTAAGACTAAAAAAATAAAACATTATTATTATAAAATAATTAAGAATAAGAGAGATATTTTTAAATATTATTAAACTTACTTGAATGGATTAACTTGTCTTTGCCATGAACGATTTAATTCTATACGCATTTTTACACATCGATAAATTTCTATTAAAATGTAAAGAATGTAAGTAAATTAAAAAGTAATTTTATATGCTAAAACATCACTTAATTCACTTAACTCACCTTCTGTTCCTCCTTGATAATCAACTCCAAGTTGAACAATATCACCATCTTTTAATGGAAATGGTTTGCTTTCAGCTCCTGGGGGAGATAATCTATTATGGTTAAGGAATGTGCCAGATGACGATTTTGTATCTCTAATTAAAAACTATCAAAAATAAAAAAATAAATAAAAAAATAAAAATTAGGTGAAAATTGTTAATAAAAGAAAAAAGCCAGTATTATATTGCTATCCATAATTCAAATCCATTAATGCATTGAGTATTCAACCGATTATCCTAACTAATTTAACTTCTCCCAGTATAATAATAAAAGTTTCTTTATGTACCTTTCCGCCTTCACTCCAAATTTCTGCATGTCCTCTAGACACAACTTTACTTTTAAAAGTAACTCTGTTAGGAACATTAGCTTTATCTGTAAAACGTCCAATTTTTATATTAACTCCTTCGGGAACTTCTCGCTCGATGATGTCAAAATGTAGGGAGCGAGGTCCCTCTATATGGGGTACTATACGAATAGCCGGCGGCTGATCTTGTTGTGGTTGCGGTGACATTTCTTTACTACTTCCAGAGTTTTAGTATTTTCTAATTCGATAAAGATGTAGGCTTCGTTTTTTTTTTGGTGGCGAGCAAAAATGTGAATACAAAAAAAAATGCCTATAATGATGACATTTGATAGTCTTTATACAGAGTTATAATTTGTATCACATGATAGAGTAAAGAGATGGCACTCCGTGTTAGATTTAGGCATATCTGTAACGTATCACGAAGATTTTACCAGAATTGGAAATTTCATCCATGCAGTATAATGATATTTAATCCCATAAATGAATTTATATTGACGCCAAATTTTGGATTAAAGGCAATATGCGTTTAATGTGTGATCGTGAAACTTGTATTAGTTTATAGTCTTTCGGTAATACGTTTTAAAATTTTAAAATTATTTTATAAATTAAAATAAATCAAAGATAAAAATCTCTCGCTTATATTATTTAGAATTAGTTTTCAAAATTTTAATGCTCTCTTCAATCTTTTATTCGTTAAAGATATCTAACATCTTCGCTTCTATGTTGCATTGGTGAACCCATTACGTAAGGTCTGACAAGATATGACTGACGTTTTTATGACGAACAATTTATTGAATTTTATCACCATTAATGCTTATTAAATAAGATAATCATAAAATTAAAAAAATTAATTTATTTATTATAAAAAGTCCAAAAAATTTAACAATAAGTTATTATTATAAATTAACATTATGATTATATTTAACAAACACCCAATTCTTCGCCAACTTTTCTTAAACATTCCTTTAGTAAAGCCCTAATAGTTTCATCTGGTAAATTAATTGCTTCACAAACAATAGGATATAAATAAAATAGATGTGCAATAGACCCAGATAAAACTTGTTTTTTCAACGAATCTAATTAAATTTATAAATAAAATTCCATTTATTAAAAATACAAATAAACACAATTGCTAATTGTAAAAAAAAAAAAACTTACTAGGTTTAACTTCTTCCTTGTTAACGTCTAATATGTTTCGGCGAAATTTCAATTTTATTAGTTGTTGCAAAATTAATAGGATTTCGTCGTTTCGTACCCTGGAAGAAAGGCTAATGTTTGTAAATCATGTACTATTTATTAAATTCGCCTTATACATTTCTAATAATGTTTTACTACATTTCAACACCACCAAATATGTGGTTAAACTGACCTTGAAAATGGTACTTTCCCGAGTAAAGGTTGATCCGCTGTAAAATTACGGATTACCGAAGCGCATCGTTCCAATAAAATAGGAGCAGCAACTTCTGCTATTCTTTGTTTTATTTCTTGTTCACCGTTTTGGTCATCCGAACATAAATCAAATAAACACTGTAAACAAGCATACGCGAATCGTTCTCTGGCTACAGGTACGATTTTTGCGGTTGCACCTTCCACTTTTTCAGACAATTTTTCTATAGATTTTTTGGTACTGGATGGTGATCCATTTGGTATTGGTAAAGGTTTGTTTAAATAACCATTCATAACTTCTTGTCTCTTCACATCAGATGAATATAATTGTGATCCTTCTTGAATAGTTTTTACTAAATCCCTTATAAGACTTTGTGGCACACGAGGACGACCCATATGAATCATTACATCTGACTGTAGTCGGGATAAGAAATTCATATCGAATTCTTCGTCAATATCTTGCTGATCAATCTTGATAGATGTTGGAGGTTTACTGATGGAAAAAAAAAATTTTTTTTTTTTAAATAAAATTTACTAAAAGACTAAAACAATAAAAATACTTTACCTGTTAGAAATAAGTGCACCATGAAGAACGTCCACCAATTGTTTCCATATATTAACAAAACATTCATCTGAAATTGCTAAAAGAAAAAATATATTCAATTTGTGAACTTGTGAGAAATTAAAAAGAAATGAATCATCAGACAAAAAAATTGACCTTTACCATCACCAAAATTTTCAAGTGCAATCAATCCATCTTTTACGATTTCTAATAAAGCTATTGTTGCAATTTTCCAAAGTTCGGTATCTTCGACATGTTTTCCTGATGGAGGGCAATCATATTTCAACTTCATAGGTACTCCATACGACTAGAGTATTTCGTCAACGAAGTAAAGAAAAATTTAAAATATAATGTATATATTTTCACTAATCAAAAAAATATTTACAGAAAATTTTAACAGAAAAATGTTCGAATTTACTTTCGAATAAATATACATTATATATTACCTTTATAATTCTTGCGAAAGCTCCCTCAGAATATACTCCTTGATCATTAACAAACTTGTTGAACATTTCTTTTGCTTTACGCATAGATATTTTTGAAAAAACAATATAAGTGACTGTCGAATATGATTTATTTGAAGTAACATTTTCTCTTTTAGATGAGTTGATAGATTTCTGTAAGCCGATATGGCCACCCTTAGATTTTTGCTTCTTAGCAATTTCTTCGTCTTCTTGTTTTTTCATAAAAGCTAAGGCTATATAATCTGCGAATTCACATAAAACTGTAGCAGGAGCACCAGAAACGCTCAAATCAATTCTAGAAAGAATATCAAATACCGATTCTTGTAATGGGGTAAGATAGTCATAGTCTGGTCTATAAGAAGGACTTTTGGAATATGTTAATATTCCTTTGATTATTTTTAGTAATCTTCTTATTTCATCTAGTTGAAATTTGGAGTGAATAACAGAATAAAGATCACCAAAAGTCACAATGTAAGCAGTTAAAGTATCTTGAGTAAATTGTGTTAGCTCGATACTTGATATTTCAACTGGAGAACTATTATTATCAGTCGGAAGACTAATATCCGATATTGTAATCATACCCAACCCAATTCTCTCCCAGATAATCCAAGCAGTTTGCCAAAATGATAAGACCTTTTCTTTAAATTCTTTTGAATAAACATCATCTGAGAATTGAATTATTGTATTTAAAGATTTTATTGAAGCAATAGCAACTTCATGACTCGAATTTAAACAAGAATCTTGCAAATGTGACAATAACAATCCCCATGCTTGTTCAAAATCGTCCAAGTTTACTAACATGTGTATAAAATTTTTAAAAATTCCTGATATTCCAGTCAATACTATAACTTTCGTTTCATCCCATTGTTTATCCACAGTATCTCTAGAATGATGGACCATGAATTCCTTTTTTTGTGGAGAAGAAATTTTTTCGGCGCTTTCATTCAATTGTTGTTGCTGCATTGCTTTAACTGCTCTTTCTGAGGCAAGTTTCACGGAATCTAATAAAGGAAACAATACTTTCCAAACGCAAGTATGCCAAGTTTGGGTTTTTAATACAGCACCATTCATATCGATTGTACGAAATAAAGTTTGATTTGCTCCATTTCTTACTTCAGGCCTAGTATCAGAGCATATCTTTGAAAGTTGTAATAATAATAACATCCATAGAGCGTTCATAGTTTGCGGTTTCAATTCACCTTGAATAAATTGTTCAATCTCTTGTTCGATAGTAATATCTTTTTTAGTATTTTCATGTTCTTGCTCAACGTTTTCCTGAACATTCTTTTCTAATTCTGCTCTTTTAATTTGAATAAAATCCGAGACATTCCATAATAAACCGGTTGCGGTCAAACTAATATTCAAATCATCCATTTGTAAACCAAATGCGCCCAATGTATTGATACATTGTTTCAAACATTCTGGTGATAATAATGACAAGAAATCCGTACATATAAGTTGTAAACAGGGAAATGCTACTCGCACTAAACCAGAAGTTTTTGTATTTGAAACACCAAAAGATTGTGTATCAATCACACTTATACTTTCAACACTCGCTGTATCCACTTCATCTTCACTAGATTCATTAGTAAAAGATATAACGCATACACTTCTTATCATGTCAAATATCATACTCCAACCATAAGTAAATGAATGACCTGATGTTTGTAACAATTTATTTAACGTTTCAAGACCCATTCTTCGGACTTTGCTAATGTCCTGAAAATTTTTTTCCGGATTATTTACTAATTGACTAAGTGAAACGAGCAATTGCATTTGTATTCTTTCGTCAATTTCTATATGTTCAGAGCTTGCATAACTCATTGCTTGAATGACAATATCTGCAATAGTCTCACAAGCCTGCATACGAATTGTTGTTGGAGTGGATACGTAATTCGCAGTTTTAATGAGATGAGATATTATTAAATCCCATATTAGAGAAGGTTCACGTACTATCAATCGAGGCATGTTAATTAATGCAACCAATTGAAGTTTGTTGATAGCAAAAGATTTTTCATCCGATTTCTACAAGGAATATAAATATAAAAAAGATATGTAAAACCATTATAGTCTATTTTATTCATCTAGTTATCGATAGAAATTTCAAGAAAAAAAAAATTCATTCTTACATTCCCTCTCATTGCACTCAACGGCGTAGATTTAGTTACCTTGCCCTCCATAGGTACGTTATCTTGTCCTGATATTGAATTTTCATTATCCAATGGAATACCACTTGTATAGGCATTTAACTTACATAATGCTCTTGTGAAAGCCTGTAAAGCATCATCATCAAGATACTTACAATTTTCAAATAATTTCCTAATTTGTATTAACAAAATATTTAAATCATTATCAATTGCTGTTTGCTGACCAGTTATGTTCGTTTGATTACTCGGTGATGGAGGAGGAATATTTCCTTTACCAGATGAATAAGTTCTTTTTATGCTTGGTGGATTAGATGATGAACTTCCTGCAGTGGGTAACGAAGTTACAGAATTAGATTGTTGCAATCCTATTCTACGTGAACCTCTTGAACCACCTCTTGCATGTTTAGGAAAAAGTATAAAATCTGCCAATTGAAGAGTTTCCAACACCAAATACCAAGAATCACCCAAAACTCCTCCAAGATACTGTGCTATATTTAACAATATTTTTAAACAAGATAGATTTCCATCAGATAATGTAACACCTTGCGTGCCTTCACTTCCTGTACTACTTGAACTACCTCCACTATGAACCGCTTTACTTTCTGCCAACGAAGCAGCAATTACGCTAGGAGGAACGGCTCCTTTACATAAACTTGTCAAAAAAGCATCACGAGGTGTGGTCAATTGAAGTACGCCACATACAATTGTAAAATTTTGGTAAGCTCTTAAAACTCCTTGGAATAATTCTTCATCAAGACTAGCTGTAAGAAAGAATGATTGTGCTGCAAGCAATCCTGGCCAGGCAGTATTAGCCATATCCGTAACAATCAGAATGTCTTTATATAGTGGATGTGATTCTAATTGTTGCAATGTAGTAATACCAAAAATAGTAGATTGTGTGTATGTAGGGGATAGAGGTGATTGTGGAGGAGAATTTATATTTTGATGTTCACGTGCTTTCTCTACTTGTTGCTTCTGAATTAATCCAGAAAAAGTATTCAAAACAAACCTATGTAAACCATCAGCAACTGAATCGAGACAGATAAGAGCAAGATAGTATATGTATGTTTCCGGAATTGGGGGTGGATCAGCTTTATCCAATTGATCGACACTTCAAAAAGAATGAATCATCAAAATATTTTAAAATATGATCAATATGATATCATTAAACTTTATATTAAAATGTACATACCATTTGACTTTCATTATTGAAGTTAAAGTTGATAATCCAGGTACATCAATTTGTCCTGCACCTCCCATTACACCAGCCATTCCGGATATTTCTAAACTTTCCCTCCCTTGATGTAAATGTCCAATTAATGAATGACTTCCGACACCCAACAATTGTGGTTTTTCAGCTGCCAATTTCCCAAAGGCGTTAATCATTTCACGAAATACATTTGTTGAATGACCTTGTTTGTCATACAAACGATAAATATTACGCAAAAGTGCTTCATCATTGCATATACTACGAAATATTTCCATTGATATAACACGTTGCCATAATGGATTATCAGGTTCGAGAATTTTGATAAACATATTTAAGAATATTTCGCATTCCATCACCTAATTTCGTGGGTTAATCACCAGAATATAATAAAAGAGTAACAATAACTCTTAAAAGCATAATTCAACAATAAAATTCAATTACTCTATCTCTCCATAAACTTTAGGAAAAAGTAAATCTAATAATGAATAAATAAAATTTACCAGAATTTCACTGAACTGTCCCAATAAAATGTGAATCACTCTCATTAATCTCATAATGGTGGGAAAATCGGATTTATCGGAGAAATTTTTGATAATTAATGGACACACACGTTCTCTTAGTAGAGCACAAAACTCTGGATGCTATATTTAAATAAATAAATAAATAAATTCCTTGATGAGTTTAAAGAAACCACCCGAAAATTTAATAATAAACATAAATATTTCAAACCGTTTTAAATAATTTATAATGATTTGTTAAGATTGATTCAATTAATTCTAATCCGAATGTTCTTGACAAATTATGTAGTTTAAGATACACAGGATTTTCACTATTAGTTAATAAACACAAATCTTGAAAAAGGTAATATGCGTCTCTTGCACAAGGACGAAGCGCTATTACACCTTCCCCATGAACTGAAACTACGGTAGAGGTAGGTTTTATTGACCCTAGTATGAAAAATAAAAATAAAACTTTTTTCTCAAGTAAAACAAAATGAATTTTTTTTTAATAAAATACCATCTTTATCATTGATGTTGTCTTCCTCTTGAACCTTTTCAAATATATTGATTACTAACTGACGTAAAGTTGCAGCAGCTGTATTATTTACTACTACAATCTTTGATTCTTGAAGTTTAAAACAAACTAATAACGCCTAGAATAACAAATATATATTTATTTGATTCATAATTTTTTTAAAATCAATAATAAAAAATATATATTTTCAAATTAATCGTGAATTACCTCCGCCAACAATTCACCATGTAAAGTTTGATAATTACTTAACAACGGCGGTACCGTCTGAAGAATTTTAAGTTGAATGTCTACACCTTGTGACATAATGTCATTTAGGGTTTTAAGAACGGTTTTCACAGAAGACTAATTAAAAGTACAACATTTTAAATAAGTGAAATAGAATAATAAAGATATGGTATTGTTATGTTGAACTTACCTCCGGAATCGCGTGGTGCGATATAAGTCTTTGTATGCAACCTATAGAAATTGTTATCAATTTGACATGCTTTGTTTCACATGCGAGAATGAACGGACGTAGAAAATCGGTGTTTTTTGCAAGTTCTTATAAGTTGAACAATGTTATATAAGTAATATAAATAAAATATTATATATATTGATAAATAGATAATTAACTGATAAATCGAGTTTACCTTGCGATATATCCATTCCAGGTCGCTCTTTATGTGTCCTCAAAATTATAATGGATCTCTCGGCTGCCTATATTCATAAATAAACGAAAATATTTTTTAATCTTGTAATTATTACCTATGGTCCGCAGCAAAACTTAGTAATATATATAAACTACATATTATGCTATACGAAGGATTAAAATGCTAAAAATAATAAGGATCATACTTTAAGTATCGTTTTGATATAAAAGACGATGGTGCAAACTTACCTCTTTAATTTCTGGGTGTTTCCTGCGAGACTCATTTGAAAGCGTCAAGAGTTCAGCACTTAGGCTAGCGATAAGTCCGCTCATTTTTGAACCTTTTTGTCAAATTGCAACGTCAACGATATAAGTTACAGCCACCTGATCCTTAAATAAAGTTTTTTTAAAAAAAAATATACAAACAAATCTAAACGAGAATTTTCACTTAAAAGTTTCAAAGATTTAAAATGATGATCTCAACAAATATCTATCCAACCAATCATATCATCGTTCAATGTTGTCAAATTTAATTCGTAATCTGCGGGGTAATTTAGTACCATTGAACTACCAAAAGATTGCAAGATACTACTGTTAGTACTGTAGATAAATCTGGGTGGGATGGAACACGGGAGAAGGCAGGCATATTTGATTGACAATCAAAGATTATAAAGCCATTTTAGATATAAAAAATCATTGTCATTTAAAAATTTACTATATAAATCTATATAAATATGTGAACTTGTTGTAACTTCTATTAGTTTTATTAAAAAATTAAAATAAATATGGTGTTGTGGGCTGTTACCTCGATTATTGATTATTAGATCGTTGACACGTCGTACAAAAAATTCAAACCTTTTCTCCATTTTTTCATAATTGTTAATGTAAAAAGAAGTCATGAGTAACATACCAGCTGAAACAGGGAATGAAGAATTAAGTGTTCCTAAACAAACAGGTTCTGAAGAACATGTTGAAAGCGAAGAATCTATGGGAACTTTAATAGAAGCTTCGGCAACGAGAATAGCTAATGCTTGGCGATACCACCGGTAATTAATATCATACCTCAAATATAAATAACATAATTAACAACTTTAAACTGAAACTAGTTTATATATTCTTTAAATTAGTAAAACGCGGGAAGAAGAAGGGAAGATCTTATCTGCTAGTTCTAGAGACATAATTATCAAAAGCGGTAGTTCATGTCTTCATTTACCAGGGCAAACTTGTCCTGTCTGGTCTCAATGGGAGGAATTACTTAATGCCGTGGAAGAACATTTACGTCGTAAAGAAATACTTGATGAACCACCAAGCTCTAATCAAAAATTTGAACTTGCTATGTGCGTGGTAGAACGTATTGCAAAAGTATTTGTTGAAATATTTTATTATTATTATTTTTTATTATTGTTATTATGAAACGTGCTGACGCGTTGACCATCAATGTGGTTTTTTAATGGGTGTCGAAAGTTTATTCAATATCTATGACCTTTTCTTTTTACTATATTATTATCACAATTTTCAAGGGGTCTAGTTCTGTTAAGAATCATCTTTGGCTCATTTTGGACACAGAGCACTGGTTAGAAATATGTGATGAGAAACATCGTTATGGATCAAATTTAAAGGTTCGTGATTTTTTATTTAAATTTTTTTTTTTTTAAAAAAAAATAGGTTTATTATGATATCATTTGTAACCTATCATCATTATTTCAGGTTTATCATGACTATTGGCTCAAGACATCAAGTCCAGAAAATTTTTTCGAATGGTTAGATAAGGGTACAGGCAAAAATTTGGATTTGGAAGCTAGACCACGTGAGTTATTGGACCGTCAACTAGTGAAATATCTTACAAGAAAAGAACGTACAGAACATGAAGTGACGTTTAAGAATGGACTTCTCATCTATGCACAAAGTGGAAAACCAGTACATACCAATCCTCCTGATCCTGATCCTGATCCGTCAGTCTCAACCGAGAATACACAAAAATTACCCATACCCAGTACTACTACGCCTTCATTATCACCCGCACCTAGTTCTCATGGAAGTTTAAATCTTGAAACAGAAGAGAACGAAGAACCATCTTCAACTGGACCTACACGACGTGGAAGTACTGAAGGAACTATACGTGAAAAATGGATTTATGTCACAGATTGTAATGGAAATTTCTATGTAGGACAAAAGATTAAGGGTCAATTTCATCATTCATCATTTCTTGCAGGAGGTGCTATTTGTGCAGCTGGAGGAATTAAAGTTCGAGAAGGTAAACTTATTGAAATCAATCCTAATAGTGGACATTATAAGCCAGCACAACATCATTTCAATGCACTTATTGACCGACTAGTCAACGAAGGGATTGATATTAGTGACGTAAAAGTGACCTATCCAAATGAAAATCTCGAAAAACGATTAATGGCCAAATATAAATTTAAACGTTTGGCAATGTTGAGTATGGTTTATGATGATCTTATGCGAGATGCAAGTAATTCAATTAATCAAAAGATTAATTATATGGATCGTCATGTTAATATTTTCAAAAAAAATATGACAGAAGCGATTAGTGCTTGCAAGGAATCAATTAAAGAATGGATACGACGGGTTATGCCTGGTGATAAGGAAATGAAAGAAACTCAACATATATCTGATATACCTGATAATAATCAAAAAAATGTAAAGAATGAAAAGAATGAAAAAAACGAAAAGAATGAAAAGAATGAAAAGAACGAAAAGAACGAAAAGAATGAAAAGAATGAAAAAAATGGTCTTATACATTAACTTTATAATATTGATATTTTTTTAACAAATAATAATATTAAAGGAATCTTGGTTATCAATCATTAGACGGTTCGTAACGAAATTGTTGCAATGATTGACAAATAATAACAATGTATCCTTATATCCCTCACACCATTCGATATTAAAATTATAATTATGTTTTTATTTTTAAATTTTGTTTTATTTTTTGTTTGAAATATATAATAAAATTAACAAAAAAAAATAAATAAATATAAAGTAATTACACCATTCTCTTTGAGATCATGTGAACGAAATGATAAATGAAACTAAACAAGATTCAAAAAACAATATAAAATCAATGTTAGATTAAAAGAATTAATTATCGAATATATTTTATATTCATGAAACAAAATGAAATTAAAAATGGAAATTCCGAATAGAAACAAAATAAAAAAATAGTTAAAAAAAATTCTTTCAATTGAAAGTTATAAAAGATTATTTGTTCGAAACGCAACAACTAAAAAAAAAAGATAGATAATGTAATTGAACAAACACTTTTAAATAAACCAAAGAAAACTTAATATAGGATTCATTCATCCTTACTTTGCAAAATGATTTGGACGTTCTTTGAGGTGAAGAGTAAAATTCTTTGATGAATTTTCCGTCATTGAGAATGAATGTAACACATGAGATATAAGTGATGATCATTTACAACTCGAATGGAAATATTGTTTATGCGACCGATCGATTTATAATCATTGGATGAAATGATCAGAGATTTCCAATCATCTAACATCGATTCTTTATCAAAATCAAAGCAGTTTATCACATGTGATTGATGTGAAATATTATTACAAATGATTAGTGATATAACAAATAACGATCTACTTTATGTTGTGTGTACTATGTCGTAAAATACGCAATTTCTCTAAACAAATGCTTTATCGTATTAGTAATTTCGCCAACCAATTAAATTTTTATAAAATAAACAAGAATCCACTAAACCTAAAAGAGTTAATAGATTATGGAGCATTGAGAAAAAAAAATTTAATTAATTTTAGGACATCCCGCATAATACATAAATTAAATGAGTATGATAAAAAAAAAAAAAAA
>QKYT01000527.1:42213-53126 GCA_003550305.1 Glomus cerebriforme | reverse complement strand
AAAAAAAAAAATAATAATAATAACAATTCGCTGAGTAAAATATTCCAGAGTCAAAGTGAAAAAAAATTTTTTTTATGATCATTGATAACCATCATTAAAGTTTTCTTGTGATGATGAACATGAATTGATACCTATTTATAACTTGAACCGGCATAAGTCTGTGATAGATTTTATCTCGGATTACGCTAATAAATACCTGCTTGGCAAGGCTTAAAAAAACATTTCTATACAAAGTTAGTAGATAAATATACAAGAGATCAGCTTATTGGTATATTTATCATAAAAGGGAAATATGGCTTTTTTATTTAAAAGAAAAAAACGTGCGATGTGCACTTTACGGAAATGAGCGTTGACCTTGGAGGAAAAAAAAAAAAAAAAAATACTCTGGAATTTTTTTTTTTGTGTTTGGGGCTTTGTTGCACTTCTTTATCCCGTAATTAAAAATCTTTTAGAAAGTGTTTGTTTGATAATAATTGTCTTTATTCATAATCATTTTTAGATTAATAGAGAAAGGAATTATTTATCTAGTTTGTTATTATTTTAGATAATAAACATGAAAATCATAATCGTTTTTTTTAAACATAGTGTACTCATCTGTGGGGTAAGTCATCCCTTTAACGGTTTAGCAAATCATCTTTTACTAAAATATAAAGGGATTTTTTTTTTTTAAACGAACAGGTGTTGTAACAGGTTAGCTGCCAAGTGCCGATTAAAATGAAAATAGCGGGAATGTGTGGGGAATATTTCAACGACCATCATGTGATGGTACAAAAGTGACATTCGATGATCGTGGTATTTTAGTAACACAAAAAGAACAACGCTTCGGGAAGCCCAATTTCCTGAAAGAATTTTTTAAATTAATTAGATTAAGCATCTTCAGCCCATCCTTTACTTGACTGCTAAAAAGAAAAAAGAATGGTGGGAATGATTCACAAGAAATAAAATGACAGGTTATTTATGGGATTGATGAACCAAATAACCTATTTTCGGAAGAATTTCCATGCTAATCCCAATAAAGATTAGACTGTATTTTTCATAAATAAATTAAATCTCCTACCGCGGATCACGTCCACTTGTTTATTACACATAAACATTAAGTATTAAATATTGTTCTTTATCATTTGAAATTTCAAAAACGCACGAATACTCTTGTTGGTTAAGTAAATTGACATCACTCACACGATGTCTTTGGTACACAAACAAATAAAATAATAAGAATAATAATAAGAATAATAATATAAAAAAAAAAAAAAAGAGAAAAAGAACAATCAATTTAAATAGATCTATTTATTGTCACCCGATTATACTATTTTTAATCTTTTTTTAATCTTTATGGCGCAGTAGCTTAAGTCCTCCGCATTGATTTACATGCAACTATAGAACTATGATTATAGTTTGATAATTGATAGTGCCTGAGATTATTCTTTTTCTTCTTTTCCTTCTACTGTGGCATGTGATCAATGCCATGTGGCACATTCAAACCATATCGAGAATAGTAATTTTATATTTTGGTAATAATCATAAACAATCATGCCAATGTGCAAGAATTTGATATTTGGTAAACTAAAAGACTAAAATGTTAAGATTACGTAAGCAAGAGAAGAAATTTTTAAATTTGATTTTATTGAAAGATTTATTTTTCAATAAATCACATTTTACTTTCAATCCCTTTTCTTTTCCTTTTTTCAATAATTCATTCATGACATAAAAATATGTTGCATTAATCCGTCTATTATCGGAATATAAATTTGAAATAATGAATGCGATAATGAATTGTTTGTTTAAAAAAAAAAAAAAAAATCGAAAAAAGGTTTAAGGGATGAAACTTCTGGTATTAGACTGATTACATTCCGTTCGGGTTATCAACTTGTTTTTGGAAGTTTGATTGCCGGAGGGACCAACCAATGAACCCCAATTTTTGTGTTACCTAATTAGAATTGATGTATTACAAAGATTTACTTCTTAATTTACCCTTGCCACTTCTTTAAAAAATTTTTTTTTTTNNNAAAAAAAAAAATTTTTTTTTAAATTCACGAGTCTAACCATATTATATATTACTATCTTAATTAAATAGGAGTATAATATAAAATAAAAATAGTTTGGATGAAAGTATCGGCATTGCACATCACAGTCATCACACTGGTGCTAATAAAAAGTCTTATCAATATCAATCAACTTTTTTATTCAGTCGGCGACTTAAACAATATCAAACAATGCAGTCTAAACAACTCAGATACAAAAAACAGTACAGATCGGCATTGTAATAAAAAAAAATTTTTTTTTTATATAATATAAAAAAAAGATTAATTTGACAATTTGACTCGGTGTTGATTCAGGATTTTTTTTACAATCTGCTGTACTCATTTGAATAGTTATACATCTTTCCTTATGTAGTTTAGTTGTTTTAAATGACGTAAACAAATTTCGTTTTGTGCCATTAGAGTTCTGTGGTTCCCTAGTTTGATCAATTTTTTTTTTCAATTTTTAGTCCACTACTTTGCTTATTTTTACTTTTGCACCCCCCAAAAACTCTCTTTTGCCCACACTTGCTTCTTTTTAAAAAAAGGGAAAACAAACGTTATTTTGTTCTTTTTGTTGTTGATCCTAATTTACTATTCTCTTCGTTCGTTCGTCTCTTCGAGGGACACAAAAATATTTTCTATTGTTAATCTGAAGTAAGTACTGCTTTGCATATTGAACATTTGTCAGCTTTTTTATTTTTTCCCATCCTTAATCTTGCTCTTCTTCCCATTACTCCTTTTAAAAATTGAACCACTGAGAATTACTTAACTACATTTGAGTTGGTTTTTGTCCTATTAGTCTTACTTTTTCTTTTAAGGAGGAAAAACAAAATACAAATAAAACTTGTTATTTTTATTTTTGAATATTTATTTTTATTGACTTTTAGTTTTTTTTTTCTTTTTAAAATTTCTGTTATTCCGTGTACCTTCATAATATATATATATATATATTTTTATATTAGAAATAGACCGCCATCAACTTTTGAATTGGTACAGACATGTCAAATATTTACAACCATAGGCAACTTGTTCCTGGTGGTGGAGCAGGAACAAATCGTGTGAATGAACTCTTTGATGCTCTAAAACAAGAATTCGATAACCTTCAACAAGAAGCTGCGATGTATAAAATGCAACGTGATGACCTGGAACATAAAGGTGAGATTATGTTAGATTAGACATTACATCAACATTACTTTCCATTTTTATATTATTGTTCGAATGGATTATTAAATCAATGGAAAGAATTAATTCATGAGATTAAAATATCAGATTTGATAATTTATGCTCTAAGGATATCTTTAATACTTTAAAGTAGTATATCTTTTCGTACGGAAATTATAATTTTTTATATGCACAAAATTTCTATTTTGCTACTATTATGTTTACAATCAATCGGATTTGATGGCGTATTAAAGTTGATCTGTACAACCAACAAACATTAATTAACAATTACCATAATAGTTTCTTGCATTAATGAATAATTCCTTCACTTCGTTCTTCCTTGGAATGCTCTTTTTTTTTTTTCTTTTTTTTTTTATTATCTTAATAATATATAAGATGATAGAGATTTGTATCAATATAAGTAATGATGTGTAATATTTGGATTATTTTTTTTTTTCAAAATTTTCAATATGGATTATATGGAGTCTAAGAAGAATATATATATATTTTTTTTTTCATTAAGTTGATTCTTTATTGGGATGTTGTATCAACAGTTCGACTCGCTTATTTTATAATATCTTTAATACTTTTAGTGCAGCAACAAACTGATGAGGTTAATCTTATCCGTCAAGGATTATATGATTTACAGGCTACACAGAAAAACATGAAAGCACAGTAAGTATAAATATCTTGAAAAATTATTTTTATTTTATTTTATTTTTTTGATAGTTTTATGCTAATGAATTTATTTTTGATCGATTTCTACCTTGTGATTCTAATTACTTGAAATCGCCCCGAATATGGTGGTAGATACGATAATGAATTACGCGCTCTTCAGCGTGATATTGATCAACAAAGATTGCATCCTCATCCTTCTAGTTCTCATACTCAACCACCACCATCACATCCTCAACCACCACCACCAACTATTGGTCAAGGTCAAAACAATATATTTGGTGCAATCATGAGCGGTGGAGGCGGTGGTGGTCAAGTTCTCGTTGCACCACCTCAAATGTCTATAGATCAACCTCCACCAGGCAGTCAACAGGGTCATCCCGGTGGTTATCCTGGTCCAGGTGGTCCACCACAGAGTGTTCCTCAATCTGGTGGTAGTTCCGCACAATCTCCATATTTGAATGGGAATCCAGCACCTTTATCACAGCAACAGCATGGACCTAAACGACAACGAATGGAAGATGGTCAACCACCACCGATGGGAATTCCACCTAATTCTCAACAACCTTCTAGTTTATATAATAGTAATGGAATGCCACCACAAGGTCCACCAGGACAACAATCACTAAGTCAAGGCGGTTATATGAATGTCGGTCAAAGCAGTAAACCTCCTGTTAACAAGATGCCCAAGGTAAAATTTTTTTTTCATTTTTATATGCAACATATTTTTGTTATATGATTATTTATGACTTATATAAATGAATTTAATATCGCAGATTCCTCAGAATATTCCCGAAGGACCTCAAAGTTCTGGAGTTCCTCCTAACGGTAATAATGCACCACCATCTTCTGGTCCTCAATCAAATAAACGTAAAAACAATCCTAATATGGGCGCTCAATTACCGCCCGGTAATCGTCCACCTATTAAACAAGGTCCTCTCAGTGGCGCTCAATCTGGACTAGGCGATATGGATCCCGAAAATGTCCCCGCTCAACTGAAAAAAGAAGGCAGCGATTGGTTCGCAATGTATGTTTTCCATTTGTAAAATTACCGTTTATCTTTTGAATTTAACAAATGAATTCATTCTCACGTGACTTTTAATTATTATCTATTATTTAGTTTCAACCCCAAAGTACAGCGCGTTCTTGATGTTGATTTATTCCACACATTGGATCACAATAGGTAATTTTCTTTAAACAGTTGTCTAATGAATTAAGTTAACCTAAACTTTTCTCAGAATATCGTAAAAAAAAATACTAGATCGTAATACTAATATTTTATATATGTATAATTTTTTTTTTCAAGTGTCGTATGTTGTGTAAAATTCAGTGGTGATGGAAAATACCTTGCTACTGGTTGTAATAGAATTGCACAAATTTATGATATTCAGACTGGTCAAAAAATTTGGTAATTCACATTTATTTTTATTTAATATTTTTATATCCAAATTGCCAATGAATTATTATACACTTTTTATTATTTAGTGTTTTGGATGATACAAGTGTTGATAAATCTGGTGACTTATATATTCGAAGTGTATGCTTTAGTCCTGATGGAAAATATTTGGCAACTGGTGCTGAAGATAAACAAATAAGAGTAAGTAGATTGACTTTTATACTCCGGTATTGGATTGATAATAGTATCAATAATTACTTTATATTATATTTTTAATAGATCTGGGACATTCAAAGTCAAACTATCCGTAAATTATTTCCTGGTCATGAACAGGATATATACTCACTTGACTTTTCACGTGATGGTCGTTTTATTGTTTCTGGGTCAGGTGATAAAACAGCTAGAGTTTGGGATATGGTATCCGGGGAACTGTTATATAAACTTGCGATCGATGAACCCAGTCAAAAAGATGCCGGTGTTACCAGTGTCGCAATAAGCCCAGATGCTCTCTATGTTGCCGCAGGTTCATTAGATAAAATAGTGCGTGTATGGGACACGCGAACAGGTTACCTTCTAGAAAGGTTGGAAGGTCATAAAGATAGTGTTTATTCTGTAGCATTTGCTCCCGATGGTAAGACATTGGTATCGGGTAGTTTAGATAAGACTCTAAAGTTGTGGGATATGAGTCATCCTGGAAGAAGTGGTACTAGTGGATCTGGTCAAAAGAACCAAGCAAAAACAACGTTTACCGGTCACAAGGTATTTTATTTTAACTTATTTGATATTTTATTTTCAAAAATTTTGATCAATTATTTATTATAATTGTTATATATAAAATAAGGATTTCGTATTATCTGTGGCAGTTTCACCTGATGGTCGTTGGGTAGTATCTGGATCAAAAGATCGAGGAGTACAGTTCTGGGATCCCATAACAGCACAAACACAATTTATGTTACAAGGACATAAGAATTCAGGTTGGTTTATAAATTAATTTATGATATAAATTTAATATATTAGTATTTATTACTAAATAAAATTTTGTTTTTTTAAGTAATTTCGGTGGCTCTAAGTCCAACTGGTAAACTTTTTGCTACTGGCTCTGGTGATTGTCGAGCAAGAGTATGGCGGTATTATGATGAAACAATGTAACCATGTATCCATTCTTTATCCAGAGTTTTATCAATATACTTTAACCCTCCTTCGCCTTTATATTAGATATTTCCATTAATGATTGTATCATTTATTACCCCGCAACTGAGTTCATGTTTTTTTTAGAAAAAAAATAATAATTTTTTTCTTCTAAAATACATTATAGTTTTTATACATAGCAAATACTCATAATTATATATTAAATTTTTTTGTTAAATATTTGCTTACTTTTTGCATAATGATTCTTTTTTTGTGATCGCTACATTTTTTCGGCACGAGTATAGTATGATATAACATATGGTTTAAAAGCTGGTACTGTTTAATCATTACTACTGCTTGGAATGTTTTAAAAACAGTCAAAATCCTTTTTTTTTTTTTTTTGTGTAGATTGTTTTTTTTCTTTTACTCTTCAAAATGAAATTTTAGTGATTTTTAAGCAAATTTTTCATGGTAGATTTTTTTTTATCTTCTTTTTTTCAACTTACATTTTTTTTGTACAAATGAATTTTTTTTCTGAATTTCTTATTTGCTTTATAATATATACTTGTTAAAAATAATTTTATAATTTGCTTCAATATTATCATTCTAAATGAAAATTTATGATTGTTAAATATAGAAATTATTAAAATAAATTTTAATTAAAATTTTTTAATTAATTCTTTTTTTTCAGTTATACAAAATAAACATATATGTGTACAGTATATTAAATTTTTTTTTAAAATAACAAATACAAAGTTTAATAAATTGTAAAAACCAAAAAAAAAAGTCAATTATTCTTAAAATGTCCATAAATTAATTTAAATAAGAAAAATATTAATTAAGGTTCAGCTAATTCTTCACCATTTAAAGGTAAATCATCATTAACTTCTCCTTCTACTCCTACATCATTTCCATTATGATTATCCACCAGGATAGTATCATCATAATCACCATCATTTACATTATTATTGCCATCAATTAATTCATCATTATTTTCTACTGGTACAATTATCGTAGGTTTTTCTATTACAGAAGAAATAGTTGTCGTTGATGTTTGTTGATTTACTTTTGTTTGTGATAAAACTTTTTCTTCTAATGTTGCTATAGATATTTTAGAAATTGAATATGTTTCATCAATTTGTTTTTTTTCTTCAGGTGATTCTTCAGATGATATAGTTGATGTTACTAAATTATCAACTGTAGTAGATAAATTTTCAGATATTATTTCATCATTAACATTTTCAGTTGATATTTCTGTCGACATTGTGGTCGATGTAATCAATATATCCACACTCTCAGATTGTTGACTTTGCACATCTGTAGTTTCTTTATCATTCCCTCCTTCATTATCTTCATTATACTTATCCTCTTGTGTAGGTTCCGGATCCGGTATCACACCGCCCATTTCTCTAACCAACTCATTAAATTTTCCATCTTTACCATACCATTCTTCTAATTTTATCAAGTTTGAAGGATCTTTAACTTCTCCCATAACAATAGCATCAGCAAATCTCCATCCATTTATATATCCATCATTAAACATTTCTAAAGGTTTTTTATATTTCCCCCAATTAATTTCATCATCAGGTTTTAAATATAAAAATTCATATCCGCGCAACTTTTTCAAATCATTATTATTATCATCATCATTATCACCAACAAAAGTTTCACATCCTTTAAACATAGGTACATATTGTGTAAAACATCTTTCTATAGCTAAATCTTCTTGTAAATCATTTTCTTTTGTATCACCACTATTTTTAATTAAAGTCGCTAAACAGAATGGTAAATGTGGACCTATCATTGTTAATAAATTTTTATTTATTATATAACCTGATCCTTTAAAACAAAATGTTTTTTTAGTTTCATGATCTAAATTTGGCCTTCCTATTAATTTAGGTAGAAAATTATTATTTTCAGTACTTTTTAATATTGATAATAATTCAAGTAATTTTGGTAATCTAACAAATGTTTTGTCTGTGATTTTTAATATATAATTATAATGATCTAAATGATTTTCGTATAAGTAATGAAGTGCCTATGAATGAGAAAAATAAGAAATAATTAATTAAAATATAAAATATTAAATTAAATAATAAACTTATTTACCTTTGTTAACTTTTGAAATTCTTTCTGTTCATCACTTAATTCAGTTGGATCCTTAAATATCATAGTTTCTTGAATCATTGTTTTTAACAAATTTTTTAATTCCTTTTCTAATCCCTTTATATTATTACCATTAATGCTATTATCTTCTATTATATCATCAATCTTTTCAAATCTTTCCCTGCCAACTTCATCATATGGTATATTTGGCCAACCAAATTTTTTTAATGTATCTTCAGGAGTAGCAAACCATAGATCTACACTTAATGATTTATTTTGTTTAGCTATTTTGCCCCATGTATCTATTATGCTTTTACTAAACGTATCTAGTGAAGTGTCTGATGAAGTAAGAATTAAAATTGCCAACTGTTTCGGATAATTATCTATGAACGTGGAAAATACTGGTGGTCTTATTTGATGTTTTGATTCTTTTGTATGTCTATTCATAGACATCAGAACGTTGGTTAAAAAAATTTTCAAAATGAAATAATTTCATCGGATCAAAAAAAAAAATCAAAAAAACAAACTCGCTTTTTGATTTTATGATTTTATGTTAAATTTAAAATATGCTTACCCAGTAACAGCTGGAGTCTCTTCAAAAGGTACATGACTACGTTTTGAATACTGCGATCGAACTATTACAATAAATAAAATCAACAGCATAAAACTAAAATACCCCCACTTCCTCCTTACAAAGTGAGGAGGGAATAATATAGACCTCAATCGTCCATGACGAAAGGTTGTAGGTGGTATTGGTGATGTATTAGGAGAAACGGTGGTAAGTGGTAGTAAATTATAATTTGTTGCGTAGGATGTTGAACGTAATGATGCTATTGAAGTTCTAATACGTAATAGAAGCGGATTTACTGGAGGAGTTCTATGTTTTTCTTCCATAGTTATATTTCGAATCTTGGGAGCAGTGAAAAAAAAATAAAATAAAATTTTTTTAATAATATATATAATGATATATATTAAAAAAAAAAAAGTATTTTAAAATTTTGAAAGAATGAAAAAAAAAACTGTTAAATGGCTAAAGTAAAATCTAAAGTACCTCCAAGGCTCCCCAACAATGACGTTTCTGTTTATTAGTGTTTAATAAAAAAGGTATATGCATAATTTTTGCATTGCATAATTGTATATTTCTGTATACTTTTTTTGGATGTGAATGTTAAATGAAATAAAACTAATTTAGATGCTATACGCGGAGTATCATAACAGGCCAGTATCATAATTTATAATATGAATTTCAATGTACAGATATTTGTGTCTGGATAAAATTTCGGAATTTGAATTAAATTTTCATACAATAAGGCAATATAAATATATAGAGAATCTTGCCATAAAGGACAAGGTATTTTCAAGATTAGGGGCTATATATACATGTAGTAAGAAATATTAGTATTAGGTAGCGGAAGAAACTCTCATTTTATGAGTTAGGGCTCGAGAAATTCCTCCCTTCAAATGTCCGCTAATCTATATTTTTTTGTTACTCCTAATCTTAAAAATAAGAAAAAATCTTTTTAAAACGTGTTATCATTTCATATTGGTTTATTATCTACAATAAGCTTACTCAAATTTCAAAAAAAAACTTCCCAGATTTTATGCTTTGTTTCTTGGCTTATGATCGTTCGCTCGTAGAATTCGAAATTAGGAAATTGAAATATGTCATTGATAAAAATGGTTGGGTTGCCATAAAGCATTTCGTTGGCAACACGTAAAATCATGTGGATCACGTGAGTGTTACAATTTGTACAAAATTGTAAAGCCTAATATTATCGCACATGATTTTCTCTCCTCCCTTAAAATGAAATTTGAGGGTGTGAAAAAGTTTGATCATCAAATATGACTATATTAACTATATTATGTGGATACAGAATAATATTTTTTTTTGTTACGGCAATAAATTTTAAAGCCCTTCTGTTGAATCTTATATTATGCCGAAAATGACGAATCATTAGATGAATTTATTTTACTTTCCTCTTAAAATTCAAAATGGACTTTGATTTCATGGTTTATGATTTTTAATTTCTCGTTCAAACTCCTTTTTATTTTGAATAAAACACTACATTAATACATTTAAGATACGCAATAATTTAGTGTAACTCATCTGGAAATGTCTTGTTTTGTGGCAGAAGATAATGAGTTTACGCATAATTGGGTAGAATTAAGGATTAACGCAAATAATTGGTACCTCTCTAACAAAGCAAATACAGGAAAACACATCCTGAATCTCGATGACATCTCCTTACTTTCATTTTGTTAATTAGTTAATTAGCTTCCAATCTTTGTAACATGAGACCACTATTGTCTTTTTTTTATCTACGGTATTTATTTTTTTATCATTTTTATATCTCTAATGAAATGGTGATACATATCCGCCGATCTGTGGAATTGGCCTAAATTAAGATTTTGATAAAAATTTAGCT
>QKYT01000527.1:16325-41243 GCA_003550305.1 Glomus cerebriforme | reverse complement strand
GCAAATCTATTTTGTGGATGTGGCACATAATTCCACAAATTGGCGCATATGATTTTTAAATATGTGAATCTTAAAGAATAAAAATAAAATAAAGTCCCGAATCATTCCATAATTCCGTTCTTAATTATTTTTTTTATAAAATAAATACGAGTCGAGTAGTTGAAATCCATTTTTTTTCTCTTATAAATAAATTAAAATGACCCCCTCCTCAAAAAAAAAATTTATGAACTACCGTCCATAATATATATACGAATACAAAACCTTACGACTTTCGATACTCTATTACTAACTGATCCTATCAATAATCTTCAAAATTACCAACCACAACGTTTGCAACGTTCACACTGAATCAAAATTGCAAAGATTATGCGACAGATTCCAAAATATTGTTCTGTCTCAATGGTACTGAGACTTCCCGTACCCTGAAAGGTCTCTTGATGTTTTACACCCCTTCAAATTACTTACCGCTAGCATGTACTGTACCTAACGTTACTTTATCTTTCAACCCAAATGTTAACAGCATCCCCGAATTGAGAGTTCTGACCTGCGACTCCTGCAGGAGACGAAAGGGTTCTCACGACCCTTTAGCCTAGGTCGTCCCCAACAATGCATCAACTCTGTTGATCTGGGATGCGCAGTATATAACAGATCGCATGATATATGATAAATTATCTGTTATATTGTGAAAAGAGAACCTTTACTCGTACTAAGAGAATATGTAATCGCACGTATCCTTCAGAATTGTTTCACCTTTACCAGCCCAGGGATTAACCCTACCAAAAGTATCCCTTGAAATATCGGCCTACGTTGCTCTCAAGTCTCAACAGATGTAAAATATGGGATAATATTGAAATATCCCACCTGGTCTTTATTACCTATCTTGAACATCAAAGGTTATCTAATGAACACTCACTTATTTTCACTTATTTTCATAAATATTGCCGTTTCAACAAAAAAAAATAGATTAATTTATCCCATTTCTAAATCTCAATAAATCCGCCAACATAAAATAGAAAAAGTAAACCAATGAATTTTATTTTAACTACTTTTTTATTTCAATATAGTAGAACTAATAGTTTATCTTTCTCCTTTCATCAGAAATTTCGCCTTCATTAATCACCATCTTGATAATCGGTGAATTTTATTGGAATTCAATTGAATTTCTCGCTTTAATGTTAATCATTATTGGATTACCATGTTGATTCTTTAGGTTATCGGTATCATTTCCGTGCAAATATTTAAAAATGATGCTCATACTCAAATTCTTCAAACTCTCTCAGAAAAAAAGGACGCAAGTTTTCTTTTCCTGAAGGATTCAGCAAAGAAAAAAAAATGTCTCAACATGTAATTCTAAATAAGAATGAAGTTAAAAGTGAAGAATTCTATGGTGAAATTATCTTAATAATTGAGTATAATGCCCAGGGTCTTGCCACTAGACAAATTATAGAAGCTGTGGTCGCTCAAAGTATGTCTGTAAATATTAAATTATTGCTTTTGAGGGTTTCCCTAATTCCTTTTTTTTTTTGATCAGCTATCCGCAATACAGTTGGTTACAAGCAAAACCCACTTCCTAATGTCTTACATCAGCCACAGTCGGACTTGGTCTTTGTGTTTAGTAAAATGTAAACACTAGAAGACACAATAACAAATTTATATGATAACTATCACAATTCAGTTCTCCATCAAAATCATCCTGTTGTAGGACATGTTTATATTCTGAAGTTCCTTTATAGAAATGGTACCTTTGAAATAGTGTTCCAATCCATTTACCATTATCCAGTTTTTTGACGGATATCCATCATCTGGCAGTTATATGGATGACAGATATATTAACAGATCAGATTTCTCAGATGGCAGATAATAACGGATTCAATCTGAAAGTTATCCATTAGAATTAAATGTTTTATAACAATTCATTTATCCTCATTCTAGAATTTTTAATAGATATCCTTTGGATATCCATTATCTGACAGATTTCTCTAATGATCAATGGATTGCGGATTCCAAGGATTCCAACCAGATCAGATAAATGGATGATGAATTGAAATACTATTTTGAAGTGTTCTCTCATGTGTTTGGTTGATTCTTCTATTAGCAAAATATTTATGTAAACATATAAACTCTGTTTTATTTTGTAAAAATTTTCTCATTCAAATTGCTTAAATTTTTAGTTTTAGATTTTATTGATTGTATTGCTTGCATATTATTTTAATAAATCAATATTTGCTGTAAAAAAAAAATTTTTTTTCATAAGTAATGGAGTTATAGGCCATGCTTATAATAATATATTAATTGTTAATTATTTGGATGTGAAAAAAGATGAGTCTATTAATCATATTAATCAAGTGGAACTTTAACTGTATTTAATCTGTTTGGCAATAACCTCATTAGGATTGGAAAACTCATATCATTTTGTTAGTTTTTGACTGTTCTTATTTCTTAAATGGTACTAAAATATACCTTAGGATGTTTAGAAAAAATCCCAAATGTTCCACATATTTACAGTTAAGTATACTCGTAAGCTTTATATAGAGTATATGAGCATATGAAGAAACAAGCACTTGCTACAAAGCAGTTATAACCTAAAAATAAGCAGTTCAAAATTACTAAACAAATCTAAAATCTTTGTAATGTCTACAAAAAGAAAACTTTACCAAAATTTATTTAATAGAAAGTACAAATAATTTATTAATAGACATCAATAGAAATCAGAGGTATATAACAGCATAAAGTTATTGCCAAAAATTTGTTTTCTATAATACATACCTAAATAACTGAATTTAATTCTAAGCATCTGTCTAAAGAACAGATAATAATTATATTTATGAATATTTATTGATAATACATTTGATCTTTATTATAATAGAATCTTTTTCAATTTTTTAATACAGTAATACCTCTATAAATGCATGCACTTAGAAAGTGTGTTTATAAATAAAATAGTTAACAGAATAATTAATATTCTTATACAATATAGCAAATAGTAATTCAATAAATTATAAATTTGGTTTTATTATTACTTCTAAGTATACTTTCCCATAAAATAGATTTTTTTGAATTATGACCGACATAATACAATAATGTAATTTGATATATTCATATGTTTTATTAGTAAAAATTATGACCGACATAATTGATTTTGCCCATGATAAAATATTTTGACAATGGCTTTTTAATTTTGCTGGAAAGTATACTTCTAAGTGTTAACTTTTAATAAAAACTAAAATTTATCTGTCAAAGTTATTAAAAGTTATTTTTTTAAAGTTTTAAATTTAATCTGATATCTAAAATATTCCATAAATTATTATCAATTATAAAATAAATAATTAATAAGTTTAATAGTTTTATTTGATATAAAATCCTTAAATAATTTTTTAAATTTTTATTATTTATATTTAAAAGTTAAAATTAATATTAAAATTAATTTAACAAAATTTTAGAATCTGAAATTTCAAATCTAAAAATTTAAATTAATTTAATATTTTAAAATTCTAACCAAAATTTATAATTTTAACTAAAATGCTAAAATATAATTAGCCAATAAAATTATTTTATAAATATATATTACAAATATATTAATTATTTTTATTTTAAATAAGAGTGAATTTATTTTTCATCCAAAATGAAATTCAAATATTTCTCATTTTTCATATCAAAAATGCTGTAAATCTTAAAAATAATAGTATTTATAACATTTTTAAAAACTATATAAAGCTTATATTAAGTTTTATTTAAATTTTTGTTGATAAATATGATAGAAAATAATCAGCAAGTGATCAGCATAACATCATATTTATATATTAACTGTTAAATTTGGTGATGAGTAATTCATCTGGATGAGAAATAGATTTTTTCTTTAAATAATATACTTACTTTATAAAAATTTATTTTAGTAAAAATAAGTTTAAGATCTTACTATATAACTAAAAATCTTGCTAAAAATATATAATTAATTATTTTAGAATACTTAAATTATAAACTTATTATAAATTACTTTATTTAATATTATTAAATTATTCTATAATTCATATTCACGTTTAAATGTATAAATAAAATGCTATTAAAATACAGTATAAGTAAATGTTGCATTCTAAGCATATACAATATAAATCATATTAGGTACATATTTAATACTGTAAAATGTTGTTGAAAAGTTCCTCCTCTTGAGGGGTTGTTAATATTAATATCATTAAAGTTAGTTTATTCTTTATTTTACAATAACGCATTCCATATCTGATATAAAAAAACTGATGCGTCATTACCATCTTGTGTGACCATAACATATGATAATGACGAATAAAATTCATCATTAAAATTTTTAAATTTTTATGTAGGTACTCGTTTGATAATTAGCTTTAGCAATGATGATTGAAGTTAATACAAGCAAAAATGTAAATTTAGCAACACAAAAAAAAATATAAAATTGTATTTTTTTTAAGCATTAAGAAAAAATGTCCGGATGCAAATGTAATCTGGAATTAACCATATTAGTTAATTATGGAACTAATCCTAGGATTATCGATCAATAGCATCTGGAACACTTTTCTGGAATGCCCCCATATTTGACATCAGATGTTAAAAATACGGTAGGATTACTATAATAATCATGCTAATAATTTATCCTTTTTTTTACAAGCTATAGGATTTTGGCCTCCGTATTTAACCGAAGTTACACGGATGAATGAAATTTCACGTAACACGTAGTGGCTAGTACCTTATGACTATTTAAAAGTAGGAGGCTGGTAATTTTAGTCGGTAGATCGGTGGGGCAAGTCCGAATGCTATGTATGTTATTGTGATCATGAGATTTTTATCTAGCTGCACGAGGTTATCAGGAAAAAAAAAAAGAACTTTCTGTCTTTCCATTTAAATCATTATAATACTGACTTGGCAATTGTTAACTTTATTTAGAAAGCCAATGACATAATTCGTAATTTATAATGTAATGATATATTCCGATTATTGGGTTCAATGATTAATATTGTTCGGTTCCTACTTTTCCGGTGGTTCAGTGTGGCTTGTGATTCATAATTTTAAATAAATATACCTAGTCTCTTTAAAAGGGTTTCAACAATTTTCAAAAATTATTTTTTAAAAAAAAAAAATTTATTCATTGAATTCAATTCAAACTAGAATTAACTAGAAAACAAATATAAAAATGCTTATCAAAAAAGAACCGAGATATGGATACTCCGTAGGTAATATATCTTTTTTTTTTTTTTTTCACAAAAAAAAATATTTTCATTAAATTTATATTTATTTATTTATTTTTATTACTAGAAACTACGGGAGATAGTCGAATAGTTAAACCATCGAACCTCACAAAAATTCGTCTTACACCTCAACATTCAAAATTTTTATTTTACGGTACAAGACATGATATATTAAAATGGATGACTTCACATTCAGAGTTAATAGTAGAATATGATCCATCAGACGACGATAATAATGAATCACGATTTACACCACCACCTTCACCGCTTCTTTTTAATTTCCCAGAAGTTCCAGAAATTCTTTTATCATCCCCGATTTCTCCTGCTTCCCCTGCATCAGTGATGTTTTTGTCAACTCATAATAACATTACAAATAAAACACCACACGATATTGTATTTGATTTATTCGCAACACCAGTTAAAACTTCAGCAATATTATCGGAAGAAGCTTCTTTCAATAGGCCATTGAATATTGCATTAAAATGTATTCCTTGGATAGAAGTTATGTTAGAAATTCGACCTGCTGATGAACATAAGGATTCCAGATTACATCCTTTACACAGAGTAATATTACCTTCTGGATCATCTTTATCAGAAATTTCTAAAGCTTTAGAAAAAAGCTGGAAAAGTCTTATACCAGATTCAACAGCCTTTGCTCAAGATTGTTTTATTAGAAATAGTGAGTTAATATATCCTCAAAAGAAATCTAAATTAAGACCACATAATTTGACAGCTATAAATACAAATTTCGATAATAGAGATATTAATGAAGAAATTGATCAAGATAAACTTTCACCAAAATCCTCAAAATCTTCAAAATCTTCAAAATCTTCAAAATCTTCAAAATCACCAAAATCACCAAAGTCACCAAAGTCACCAAAATCACTTAAATTTAGTTTATGGCATCGTCATAAGCAAACTACCGATATTATACCTCCTGGTATATTAACTCCTTATATCATTGATGATGTTTTGGAAGAATTAGAAGGTCAAAACAAAGAGGAAGAAGTTATTAGTATAGATAAGAAAAATGAAGCCGAATTGGATAAAGAGTTGCTTAGACCTGATTTACCACAATATGAAACTGTTTTTGGTGACAGATTATTAGAGAGAGGAGTTATAAATTATTAATAGGAGTTACGAAAAATTGTAATTAAAAAATTATATATATTAAAATAGAATTTTTTTATTATTTTAATATTGTGTAAATTATTATTGTATTATTATCATCATTATTTTTCAGTATATAGTCGCATTTTATTTTGTTAAATGGCAATAATAAAAAAAAATTACATCATCAAATTTGATCTTATTAATTTACTTTTTTATAAAACAAAACTCATGCCTGTTTATGCTTACTAATTCCTATGCAAAAATTGTTACACTATAAATTTTTTTTTTATCACACAATTAAAGAAATAATTTAATTCATTATGGGAGAGCTTTTTTTTTTGATACCTTTTTCACAAGATTATTTATTTATTTATTTCTTTTTTCCTCAATTAATATGCAATGGGATTTAGTGTATGGATGAGAAATTTTTTCATCGAATATTTTTTGTACCCATCGATCAAAAAAAAAAAATTTTGATAAAAATCTAACTTATTTACTTGAAATACCTATGAACACAAAAAATTCGTGCATTTAATCAATCGCCATGGTAACTTGCGTAACTGTCAAATGTTCATCATGGCGTAATTACTTTCGATCTCAATGACCTCATACTTGTCTCATATCAATGACTCAATGAACCCTTGATGTGCAATATGCCTAACTATAAATGAACGTATAAATTTAATTCTTTTGTTTTCTAAATTCCCCCAAAATTTCATTGTTGATTTGACTATTTCCAAACTCCGAATGAATTCGGAGTCAATTAGTAAACATGAAATTTTACTTGACCCCCATTTATTGATAATTTATTTGATAATTGGAATTGGATAAAGTAACATTAATTTTCTTGCGTGTAAAAAAAGTTTTAAAATGCCCAAATACAGTTATAACAAATAAAAATGCTAAACCAATTCAATAAACATCAATAACTAACATATACTATATTAAGTTCATTGCGAGACGTAACATGCGTTTCTCGAAAAAAAGAACTTTTTGTTTATGCATGTAATGATGTAACGATACACTGACATTGAACACATTGTTATAAATAAATTCTAAATGAAGAAAATATTTTATCCCATTAATTCACTATGAATAATTATCTCTTCTTCAAAAGATCTATTACTTCTCTATTCTTGAATTTTATCCTTTGGAATATTTTTTTCATTCCACTTGTGCCTGCATCTGTTGCATCATTTGTTGACAATTCTTATTCATCGAGACAAGATTTGTATGATGCACTTCTTAACACCTTTTTCCCAATATCATTTGTGATTTTGCTCGAGGTCTCAGGGAAATCTGGGTCCATCAAAAATATACTATTACCATTACTGGATGATATACTATACAATGCAATCACTTGGATGATTCCAATGATAGTTGCTTTTTCTTATGATGATTTGTTGCCCATAAAAATATTTTCAATTATAAACGCGTGCTTGCATGTAATTTGTGCAGTATACGCAATTTTTAAATGGAAAAGAGTTTTAAAAGCGGTTGAAACTTTTAGAAATAGTAGGACATATAGTATTATTATTTTTTTATTCTTGATATTTTTTCCAGTCATAGTTATTCCAATATTTTGGATTATCATTATTACAACTAGACATTATTTTGATTCAATTAATATAATATTTCTTATATTATTCGGAATATTGTTGGTTTTTGCTATAATTATATTTATATTATTGATATTGTTCATTTTAGATATTACATCAATTTTGGATGATTTATCAGATGCGCAGAATGCTATAATTGTTTCTATAAATTTTTATACGCCAAATATTTTACAAACATTATTGATTTTATTAAATTGGCCAATCAATTTTTACTTTGTCAAAGCATGCGTGTTTATACTGGTTCTATCTTTGACAAGAAATGTGTCCTATTTTACTGGTAAGGTGCCTGATCAATTTCTGGCTACTTCAACAACAATGATTCAATCGATATTGAGTAAGAGTATAGGTGGAGATGAAGATGAAGATGAAGATAAAGATAAAAATCAAATAGAAATAATTGAGGATGTGCAAACAAATGCAAAAAATATATCAATGGATGAAAAAATAGATGAAATACAAAGATCAATGGACAAAAAGATTGATGAAAAGATTGATGAAAGGATGGACGAAATGAAAAGATCGATGGACAAAATGGAAAAATTAATCAATGAAATGATAATCAAAGGCTGAATTTTTTTCTTTCTATTATAAACATTGATTCCTTTTGTAGTTTTAATGTGATAAAGGCATGAATATTAATAAGATTCAAATGTACTATAAATGTATTGCATTCAACAATTGTAAAACAAAAGATTTGAGCTTAGCGTAAAATAAAATAGTAATAAAAATAAATTTTGATTTCATTCTGTGTTAAATGAATATTTTAGAATCATGATAGCAGATACTGTTTAATCTTAGCTTTTTATAAGGTGAAACTAGATTTAATACAGCTAGCCCAAAATTGGAAAAGGATGACTTGTAAGGTCTAAAAGGAAGAAAGGAAGGCGTTACAGATCCCTCTTTCGGGAGGAGGAAGAGAGAAAACAAACAAACGATAGAGAGACAATTAAATGAAGAGACCGTAGATATTAATTATTAATTAATTATTTTTTTTTTTTTTGTAAAATTGATTATAAATTTTTGAACAACGCTTAGAAAAATAAATTTTATTATAATATCTTCAAAAATCGGAATAATATCAGAATCCTTATATACAATCCGTTCCTATCAAAGAATCATGCCATTATGTCACCCCATGATCTAAAACCTAAAAGCTGCATGTCTGGCCAGTAATTTGCGCGCAATCTGTATTAAATTTCGCCATATGTACGAGATAATAACATTATTATTAAAATTTTGATATCTTTATTATTGCAATACTAAATATACAATTTAAGGAATAATCACAAAGACTATCGAACGTTTCGTGCAGTACAATACATTCAATAGTTTATGTTCTATATGTTTGGTCTTTGTGATTATCCCTTTTAAAAAATTGTAGATTGTTGACCAAAAACCTATTTGACTCATAGAAGTAATCGGTTTCATTTTTGACTACCGAATTTAGTCAAATCCAAAATTAACGTCCCAAGATTCCAGCCGAAATTAAAAAAGGTTGGCGTAAGCGAAACCGAAATAAGTTTAGGTTATATTTATATTAAACAAAGTTTAAACAAACAATAATTACTATGACGTCTTATGATGTAAAAGTTTCGAGATTTTCTATGTAACCATTCAAAAGAGAATACATTACATAGTTGACGAGGCTGAAGCACAACAATTAACATCTTTTCGATTGCTTCATTTGATGCTATTTTCGAAAAATTCAATTATTTACTTTTGTAAAATAGATTCTTTTAATTCCAAGTTTTTTCTTTGACGATGACTCATCTTTAAAAGCTTTCCGCAACTCTTGCTAAACAGTAAAGGATTTCTAATTTTATTTGTTCGTTCTTCCGCCATTCTTTAAATCATTGATCTATAACTGTGTTACAATTGATTTGTCTGAATTTTTTCTTATCTTTCTTGACATTCAATCGACCTGTAGTTTGACTAAATCTTTTTGATAGAAAAAAACATAAACAAATTCTTCAGGTTAACGACGTTAATGACTAAAAATGGCTAGTTTTGATATATTTTGTCCAACTTAAATCTTAACAAATCCAATACTGTAAATACAAACAAACCTTAACAGTTAATATAATGTTATCTATTAAATTAAATATTAATCACTTTCCTATGATCTGTAGTCGCAATCATAAGAGAATTGAATTATGTTGACCAACCAGTTGTTTCTATTTATGAATCAATTACATTTAATTTAATTAGAGCACGTCCCTCGATGTAATTGGTTAGTGTTCTCGATCATTACGATCAATTGAGCGATCAATACTTGAAATAATACTAATTTAAATTCAGTAGGAAAAAATGAACCGATTACGGTGATGATTTCGGAAAATTATTACGAAAAAAATTTTTTATTACTGTTCAATTAATATTACGATTCACATTTTAAAAAGAAAGGTGGTATTATGTTTTATGAGTCAAATGTTAATCTAGTAGTTTTTGGTAAACAATTATTATTCATTTTGCATGCAACAATTTCTTATTTTGATCTACAAGGATATTTATCAATTTCCGAATTACGGGTATTTTCTTAAGAATGCAGTGTGGACTTTTACCATTTTTAACAGAAAAAAAAAAAATTGTGCATATAAAATAGATTTTTGGTTAAATTCCTTATATGGATAACTAAATAAATTACAGAAATAGAAACGCGTAATAAACATAAATTTAGGTATATCAATATATCAATATTTCTATAATTATATAATTAATTTATTTATTTTTTTCTTTCTATTTCGTTCTCTTTTCATTTTTGAATTCTCGATAGGAAAGTTTTTTTTTTTTTTTTTAATAAAAAAAAAAAAAAATCTTTTCAATTAAATAAACTCTCGGACAAAATATTCGGATGTTGATCTTCCTATAAATCCTTTCTTTTTCGGATCATTTTTCATTTTCCCTTCTCCCTTCTCTTCATATTTTCCTTTTTCCTTTTCTTGCTCATTATAATTACAAATTTTTTTTTTAATTTTTTTTGTAATATTATATAACTGAATAAAACAATAGACGCGCTTTTCTTTTGTGAAATAAAAAATAACTTGTAAATAGTCATTTTTGGAACGTTGTTTCGGTAGGTGAATTAGGGGAGAAATAGGAGTAGCATATATTACATTTAATATGCCGCCTATACGTATCAATAAATTTTCAAATGAAACTACGTAAGTTTTACTCTCAAGGTTATTACTTCTTTTTTTTTAATCCATTTATCATTTACGCACGTTTTTTAACTAATATTTATTATTGATTTATTATAACAGAAGTATAGCGCGTAATAATAATGTAATTAATATAAGTAATAGTAAAAGACTTTATCGTAGAAATAGTGAACAAAAAGAAGATATTACGAACAATAATAAATTAAATCCAACACCAGTCTCTTCAATACCGACAATAACGATATCACCTGGTCCAGTATCTTTTACTTTAATTACTTCTGCTACTCCTACAGACATTAGTGCTACTACCATTGATACGGACATTAATTCTACTGATACTGCTACAAACATTAATGCTACTCCAAATACGGATATTCCAGCTACTAATAGTATTGGAATACCTGGGACAATAATACCTACCGATACATTAACACCAGGAGTACCGTTACCATCAATACCTACCATTACATCAATACCTATCATTACTCCATTAAAATCAGATACTCTTTTTGTTACTGCTCCAATACAAACACAAAATCCTTCTTCAATATTTTCAACAACAACAACATCGTCATCATCATCATCGGTTTCTTCATCTCAACCAATACCAAGTTCAGGTTCATCAAATAATAGATCACATAATTTAAATGTGTTGATATTTCCAATATTAGCAGCAGTTTTACTATTCATTATAGTATTAACAATCTTAGGTTTAATATATAGAAAAAGAAAAAGGAATGCAAATAATAACCAACGAATCGTTAGTACTGGAGATGTAACGGAAAATGGTTCAAAATCTAATTCGTTAACTTCCTCAATTAATAGTATTTCTTCTTCATTCAAAATCAAAAAAGGAAAAGTTGTACCAGAAGATATTATTGGTAGTCATCCTGCTCCGATTGTTGATAATAAAGATGAGAATGATGAGAATGAAAAACCTAAAACGCCAATATTAAAACGTACTCTAACAACTGTATCTGCATTCCAAGAATTGGTTGATTTAACCGATGATGAACATAAGAGTCTAAGACAATCCACTAGTTCTGGCATATTTACGATTGCTTCTCGCCTTAGTAGTACTCCAACTTATATTAATTATGACCCAGAAGAAGGTTCTTCAAGAGATGTTGCAATTTCTTTACATCAAGAACGTATTGGTTCTTCAAGGAATGTTGTAATTCCTTTACATCAAGAACGTATTGATTATATACCTTATCCAACTGCAAGTAGTAGTGGTAATGGTACAAGGAATTTTGCTAGCAGTAATGATGAAAATGATAATCAATAATCTAATAATAATAATTCAACCAAAAGTATTTTTTACTTTCACTTTAGCATAACATACATCACCTTATCATGAATTACTCTAATCTTAATTGTAAATTATAGAACTACATAGAGGACTTTTTTATGATAAATTAATAGTATATATATATATTTTTTTATTTAATAATTTTCAATTCCCTCATTTAATTTACTTAATCGCAATTAGCATTTCGAACAAAAAAAACACTTAATACCCACAAATCTTTCAATTTTCATGTAATTAAATAGGTTCATTCAATATTTATTCCGAGAGTTTAATAATAAACGGTTTGAATGTCTGGATTACATTCATTACATTTTATATAAATATTACAAATTTGTTATTTCTTTTTGCTTTTTTATTGTTTTTAACCTAAACCTAAATTTAATATTATAATATTAAAAAATATATTATTGTTTTTGAATAAATATGCTTAATTTGACATCACATATTTATTCTTTACACCGGAAAAACATAAAAGCTCCATGAATTGTCCCATAAATAAATTTTTAAAAATAATATTAAAAAGCAATAAATCAATAGAAAAATACATATGGTTTGAGTTATAGAAAAAAAAAACCCTATCAACTTATTTTTTATTAGCAAGACCCGCTCGGAAATATGCGATATCTCCATCCTCAAAAATATAATCTTTACCTTTTGTCAAATATTTTCCTGCTGCTTTAACTGCTGATTCGTTACCAAGTTCTTTTAAATCGTCGAATCTCATGACTTCTACTAAAATGAATGATTTTTCAAAATCTGTATGAATAACTCCTGCTGCTTTTGGTGCCTTCGTTTGTTTCTAGATTTTTTTTTTTAAAAAAAAATTTCATTTAAATTTGCTTAAATCACTTTTATTTATCACAATAATGATTCATTATTAAATACCCTGATTGTCCAAGCTCTGACTTCATCTGGTCCACAAGTAAAAAAATACATAAGTTGCAATGATTGGTATCCTGCCACTATGATCCTTGGCAATGCAGATTGAGCATCTTTTTCAGACAAAAATTTGTCTTTTTCTTCCTTTGTAGGAAGAATTGAATGTTGATATTCAAATGACGCACTGAGAGGAAGTATTAGATCTCCTGGATTGTTTTCATCAACCCATGTCTTTATCTTTGGTAACCTAAATTAAAAAAAAAAAAAATAATAATTATTTGTTTGATCTAAATTTTTTTTTTTTTATAATAATGATTTTAAAATTTATCACCATTTGTTCTTTTTCCTAATGTAATCTTTTTCGCTCAAATTAACTAAATAAATCACAGGCTTTGCGGTAAGTAATTGTAAGCTATTGATAATCTCAACCTAAAACGTAAAAAATATATAAAATATATATAATAAATAAACTTAAAAGATTTTTTGAGGATTTAATAATTACTTCTTTATTATTCCAATCTCCTTTTCGAACATCCTTTTTATCTTCTGCTACGTATTTCAGCACTTTTTGTGTAATATCCTATATCAGAAATTAAGCATTAACTTCAAGTTCTCTCTTTTGATTCATGAATCCCATATGTATAATACTAACCAATTCTTCTTTCTTTGCCTTATCGGCCGCAGTACCACCTTTTCCCACGCGTGCCGTAACTTTTGACAATTCTTCTACTTTTTTATTCAAAAATTCTTCATCTTTGAGACGAAGTTCGTTATGAATAATTTCAAGATCCCTAACAGGATCAAGTTCTCCTTCAACATGAATTACATCCTCTTCGGAAAAAGCCCCTGTTATCCATCAACAATGTTAAGTGATAAATATTGGCATAGCATAATATAACTTTGAAATAAAAAAGGATACGAACAACGTGGAAAATAGCATCTACAGCTCGAATATGACTCAAAAAGTTGTTACCCAACCCAGCTCCGGTAGATGCTCCTTTGACTAACCCAGCAATATCAATAACGGTAAGATAAGCCGGCACCTTTGAAAGTGGTTTATACGTTTCACATAACCAGTCAAAGCGAGAATCAGGTACAGCAACTCTGGATTCTTCTGGATCTATATATATATATAATATCAAAATGATGGTTAAAATTTAGATTGAAATCACTAAAATAAATAAATATATAATTATGAAATAGGGTTGTAAATCTAACCAATTGTACAAAAAGGATAATTCTCTGCGGATGCTGCACTGTTTGTAATGGCATTAAAGAAAGTGGATTTTCTAAAATTGGAAAATTGAATTAAAGCAAATAAGGTTTGATTAATTAGATAGTTTTTATTATTAACACAAGTACCCTTAAATCCGTTTATATAATTTTCAAAAATGATCAAAATTTCTCGGAAACTCACCCAACATTAGGTAGTCCAACAACTCCGATTTTCAGGTTATTACTTGGTCTACCAAGTAAAATTCGTTCTTCTTTGACAACTTTTTTTGGTGGCATATTTCTTCGTAAAGTACAAGAAAAAGAACGAGCCCAAAGGATCTGAAAAACTGAGTTTAATGAACCTTGAACTCGTAAATAATGAGGAACGACAGATAAAGAACGTCGAGATGCGAGTCTAAACTCCATTAAAAAAAAAAAAGGTAATCTCGTGATGTGCTACGATAATCAGTGTCACCTGATTTTGAAACTCACGCGTTTCTTTAGTTAAAAGTGACGGTATTGAAAAAAGGCATTCGTGACAATTATTTAAAAAATATGAAAATGAAGTTTGAAAAACTTCTAACTATAAATATATAAAGCTTTATATTCACTCGCAATATGCGCATAGAACAAATGAAAGACACTATCGTTAGAACCACAAGAGCAGCAGCTGTTGCATGAAAGACAAGTACAAAAAACAACCAAACTCAAATATAAATTATCATTCACAATGTCAGCTACATGCTGTTTTGATAGCACATGTTATAAATATAAAATTAATCAATTGAACTAATAAAATTTATTTTTGAAGTGTATAAAATTATAGCATTAAAATGTACATTACATGATTTATATTTTATTATTAAAGAATGAATAAATATGCATCTGGAGTAAAAGGAATACAACTATAACCAGCATCAAGCACTAATGGGAGAATCATAACAAATATCAGATTATTTAGTTTTTTGTTCATTTTTAGGAGTAGAATATATAAATCTATTAAGAGGTAAAGCTTTATAGTGTTACTACTCTTAATTTAAAAATATATCTTATTCTATAGTAAATCTTAAGGAATTTGTTACTGAAATTCATTACCATTATGCATAAATCATAGTACCTTTATATCTATATTTTCTATGATTATATTTTTAGCAATTAATATACTTTAGCTATGTTTTTGTGTTTTTTTTTCTTATATAGTTAACATGTAATAAATGGAAAAAATTAGAATTATATAGAATATAAAACTAATGAAAATAAAAAAAAATTAAAATTCTATAAAAGTTATAAGAATTCAGAATTAAAAATACTTTATAATAAATAATATAATTAATATACTTATGTTTAAAAAGGATTAAAAAGGCAGATTTATTTAAAGAATAATTAAAAATATTTTAAAAGTTCAATTAATTAATAAAAATTAATTACAATAGCAAATTTTATTAATTTGCAATTTGCAAGAAATGGAACAATTAATATTAGTGATTAGCAGGCATTTTAGCTATAATCTATATATTGCTGAATTAAGCAAAGCACCTCTGACCTGCATCATGATAATTTTAATTAAATAATTTGGCTAATATTAATTGCAAAAAAATAGGCAAAAAAATATAATATATTTTATTACTCTACCATATTCATAATTCTTCCAGCCAGTGATTTTAATAGTAAAATTTAACAAAAATGTCTAATTACATAATTTCAGTCCTCATTTAGAATTTGCAATTTTGAAGATATTCTTATAATTTTTTTATGGGAGGTAGCCAGAAAGCCATAAATTAATTTATTATTTTTAAAGATCTAAAATAATTATTAAAATATATCAATATTTGCCCAATGGCTCCAGATTATAGGCACTAATAAATTTAATTATAAAATTGTTCTGCCGATCACTAATATAGATCTTTTCATTTCTTATGAATTGTAAATTAAATTTCTATTAAAAGTAATATATTATTTTTTATTAATTTATTCAAATTTTATTATAAATTTTTTATTTTTAATTAATTTTTTAAATATTACAGTAAACTCTTGATATAATGAACCTAGATCTCAACTTCACTATAGGATTATAATAAATTTTTTATGGTTAGTTCATTATAATAAGAGAATTTTAATGAATTTAATTGGTTAAAAATTATGTGTTAGGTAAAATTCACTATATTAAGAATTCGCTATAAAGTTACTACTGGTTATAATGAACCTATATATACCAAAAACTTGTTATATTAAACCAAAATCCTTAAATTATACTAGTTATACTGAATTGCTATAATAAAATGCTATATACTATATATAGAACTTATCCAGATATATAAACCATATATTAATTTTATTTTCTATAACAAATAATCATGTTAATTTAAGCTGAATTTACCAAAATTATCAGTAATTAATGTATAACCTTTTTTAAAATTTATATTAAGCAAAATTATAATCCTGACTAGCACTATAAATTTGGCCAAAATTACCAGGAGTTTGGTATATTATATAACGAATTTACTCTATACTGAACTAAATCCTCTAGAACAGAAGGTTTGTTATATCCAGTGGTAACTATATCAAGGTTTAACTGTATTTTTAAAATCTTAAAATTAAATATATTAAAATTAAGGATTAGTTTAACGCTCACCTCCGGTGAATGTAAAATTAATCCTTTATAATATAACACGAAAATTATATATATACATTGGTATTTTGCATTAAAAAACAAGTTGTAAGTTTTCTGGTTCTCTTGAAATTATAATTTTAAAAGTAAAAAATTATATAATTAACATTATACAATATAATCAAAAATGATTTTGATTGTAATTAAAATAAATACAGAAGGAAATTTAATTATACATCCTCTTGAGATTAAGAACTTTAACTATAAGCATTAATTTATCCAATCGAAAACTAAATGCAAATTAATTAAAAAAGAAATATCTGATATGTTTATATTTTTTTATGATATTTATCACGAATATCAGATTTGCGATTATACTTGCACTTGCATGCATAGAGTCCAAAACTAATTAGTCCGTTTTAAGAATCCTAAATCGGAAGTACTAATACCCATACATCGTTTAGTGATTTTATTATTTCAAATTCTAGAAAATTTTAGTAAATGTTTATCAAATAATTAAAACTTTTTAAAATATTATCCCACCGATAATGAAAATTGTTTCATAAATCTTTTAACATATAACAAGTAAGAGAATTTTTTGTAGATCCCGAACAAACATTGCCAACAACTTCTCATGAGATATTAAAAATTATGCTTAAAAACAAAAAATTTTTTTCTTTATAGAAAAAAACATGATTTACGTCAATCGTTTTTTACGCCATCGCCCATTCAATGGCGCAAAGTGTTTGAAAAACTCAAATTTCAAACATACTAAGCCAAAATAGCATTAGATCATTTCATATATGAAGTAATTTTCAAATAAACCGTTACACTAAAGATAAAATCGAAAAAAGGAGCATTTAATAATAATTTTTTTTTTTTAAGAAAAAAACTTTATGAAATTATACCAAAACAAAATTAATCCTATTATAGAATTTTCTTTGATATCAAATTTTCTTTGATTCATTTCTATTTATTCCTTCAAACATTTCTTTTTCTTTTTTTTTTTTTTTTTNTTTTTTTCTTGTTTGTCTCTCCTTTTTTTTAATACTTTTTTATTTATTATACTTATTAGGAGAAAAAAAAAATGATCAAGCCCGATTCTTGAAAAAAAAACCTGTTTTTACCAAATTAAAATATAATTTGCCACAGCTTTATCCATTTTACTCAAGAAATCCCATTCTACAATATATCGTCATTTATAATATCGATTTTATTATTTTTTTTTTGCCATTTCTCTATTTAGCCAAGTATGATTTTTAAGCTATAATATATTATCATTTCTTTCGTTAGCGATAAAAAAAAAAAAAAAAAAAAAAAATCTGAAACAAAAAAAAGTTCCCTTATCTTGGCACTTGTAAACTCAATTCAGCAAGAAAATAATCAAAATAACTTCTCTTTCAAAATTTTATTAACTTTTTCAGACTCTCAACTAAAAATAAGTTTATTTTCAAAATCGAAAGCAGATAATTATAAATTCCGATTTTTGAAACTAAATTTTCAGCCAATAATTACGAAAACCATTTAATCCGTAAATTATCCGATAGAAAAAAACAAAATCATAGAACGCGTCTTTAATGAAAATGAAATAGGACAAATTTAGTTTGCCACATTACATTAAATCATTAATCTGTCATTTCATTTATAGATATTAAAAAGATTCTTCTAGATATTTATAAATATAATGTATAGTTAACTTTAAAAGGTAAACAAATTAGAAATCACAAAAAAAAAATTGGATGATGTAACTTATATCTTCTATAAATGTTAAATTATTCTTTAAAATAGAAGGTTATTATAATTTTATTATAAAAAAAAATGAAATATATATATATTTTTTTTAAAGGGGATTTGACAAATTCTTTCTTTCTTGTAATAATAAAAATTATAATTATATTTTCGAAATACTTTTGTTTCCCAAATTCAATAGATTATTCCAGATTCCAAAATTACCTACCATATGGCTGATCCCTTAATAGCCGAACGTGGACGATGATCCTTTGATTACAACATAAAATGTGTTTTACCAAGAATTATATATGACAGTGACAGCATATACTTAATTTTTATTATTTACAACTATAAATAATTAACAGGGCAACTCAACGTATCATTTGATTTGTTAAGCAAGCTTAAGGCGCATTTTGCATTTTAACTTTTAAGTCAATAATTATATTGATTAACTATATATATTATAAATTTATTTGTTATTATAAATAAGTAAATAAATACTCATCGGGTACCCGCCTTTTTTTTTTTTACATTCTTTCTTCATAATAATAATCATATTATTTTTTTTTTCTTTTTCCCCCCCCCTCTAGTTATAAGAGATATCTTTCTTGACTTTTTTGACTCGAATTATATCTTCGTTTAACTAGAGAAGAAAAAAAAAATCAAACTTTATCCACATTCATTCTCTCTTTCTTTCTTTTTTTTAATAATAAAAGTCAGTATAAAGTCCATCAAAAAAAATCCCTTTTTAAAGTAACAAAAAAAAAAGTTCTTTGAGCGTAAATTTTAATAAAACGAATGGATTTGAGTTGATCTCACTCACATAATCATTCGGTTTTAAAGTTTTCTTTAATACTATTTCTTTCCTATCATTTCAAAAATTAAAATTAAACTGGTGAACTCTTTTAATTTTTTTTTTTTTCGGGACAAATTTTAAATAAAATGGGAGATAATAAGGGAAGAAATTACAGTCGCTCAAATTACTGGTGCTCGCAGGGTAAGTAAAATCAGTGGTTTTTTTTATTAAGATTTTTTTTTTTTTTTTTTTAAGAAAAAAAAAAAGAAACCAATTAATTAAAAACAACTTTCTAAAAAAATTTTTAGACGGGATAAACCAGAATTGTAACCATTCTGGCAGGACCAAAACACATGTACGATCAAATTATCGTCATAAGCCAAGAAGAAGTTCTCCTCCTCTTCCAACAATAAATTCAAAAGATATTGAATCTTCTTTACATCCTTCTACTCTTTCTACAAACTCTATCGCCTTGGGTATTAGTTCATCTAATGATAATAAAAAAGAATCTGATAATTTGACAAATGGGTTAACGATTACTGGAATAGTAATCGGGTCATTATTAGTATTATCAATAATAATTTATTATTTAATTCAATTTATAAAAAAAAGAAAAGAATCTTCTGGATCACAAGAAGAAGAAGTAGATGATGAAGAATTACCTCATCCTCAATTGACCATAAATTTTGTTAAACATAATCATCCTATACCAGAATTATGTACTACACCAGATACTCAACCGATATTAGATTATTACTCTTCAAAAGCTGGTTTAACTGATGTTACAACACCTCCCGTTATTAGTTCAAATAAATTATATGATTCGATTAACGATCATAAGTCTATAATAGTTGAGATTAATAAAGATACTAAAGGATCTCCTGAAGAGAATGTTAATCATGAGTATGTACCGCAGTATTATAATGGTATGGAAATACCTCCTTTAGGTGCCAGAATTATTCCATTGGAACGTCAAGTACAAATCGCCAAGGAATTAACTTCCACGAATTTAAGTCCTACTACTAATAAACGAAAAAGTAATAGGAGTATCAGTAGTATTCTTAGTATTAGTAGTAGAAGAAAAAGTAGTACGAGTTCTACTAATAATAATTATTATAATAATAATTCTAGTACCACAAATTCGCTTACTCAAATTAGTGAAACACCGCGTAATGAAAATGCTGCGAACATCGCTCCTTAAAATATATTATTATATATTTGAATTAATCTTTACTACTTTATCATTAATAATTAATAATTAAATGTACAGCAAAAAAAAAACACATAGATTAGAATTTTGTATTACTATTGTAAAAGTATGGGAATATATAATATTGGGTAATAATTTAATATTTTTTTTAATATTTTTAATATTTAATATATATTTTAATATAGGTTGGAATTTTAATATTTGGTGTGGGTATTAATGATTTTGGTTAAAAATTTGTACAGTATGATATTATTTTGTAATTTATTGGTTATATTGATTTATTGAACTTAATAGGAAATTATTAAAAAGTAATATAATATATTATATATATCATTTTTTTTATTACATGTGAAAAAAGTACGGTCAAAAGTTGTTACTTGTACTACAACGTATCTGTTATTATTTAAAATGTCGTTTCAATTTGCCGGTAAAACGTGCATTCTATGCATTCTAATATATATACGCATAATGAAAATCCTTTGTATTGTAAATCTTTGTTTTTCAAAATTTGTAATAATAACATGTCGGAAAATTTTTTTTCGCTCTCCTTAAAAAAAACCCTGACTCGTGATACATCAATAAATTTTAGACCCAAAAATGAAAAAAAAAACGAATCATAATAAAAGTTTTTTCTAAAAGATCACCGGACCAACTATAGACCCTTTGACATATCATTTTTAATTTTGGAAATGATTAGATATAATTTGTATGATTTTTATAAGGAAAAAAGTTTTTCCAAGGTCAGAAGTCATATAAGTTCTATACAAGTAAAAATCGCAGTTGATTATTAATTAATGATTTTCTTTTATTCGATGATAATCAGTATAACCAGTAATAACTATCATATAATAAATATACCTATCACATATTCAAGAATAATACATTTAATACAATTTAATACAATTTAATAGAAATTAGTATCAAAATGTTGATAGGAAAAGAAAAAAAATCTGAAATCTGCAAGCAATTTATCTCGGAGTAGATTCAAAAAAAATGTAACGTTTAGTTTCATAATGAAAAAACCAATTAAAATATGACTATTATTCTGAAACGTTTTTTTTTTAAAAAAAAGAAAATTTATTTATTTATTTTTACATATGATTTTTGTATGATTTTTTTCTTTGTTTAATGATAAAAAACTGTTATTGCATGAACGGATTGTTTTATTGTGGGCATTGCCGACCTCTTTTAGTCGAGAAATCCTATAGGATTATAGGATTCAAATAATTAATGAATTAGTTTTTGATTGGAGCTAACTGTACATGAATGGATAATCGTAATATAATAGAACTATACTTGATACTGAAGGAAATTATAATTTCGGCCAAAATTAAGTAATCATGTGATTTATCGGATAGTCAAATATCTCCTTTCTCTTTCTTAAGTCATTGAGAAACTAATAATTTCTGTAAAAGGATAATAATGATGTATAATACCATATCGAACTGAAGATCTTACTATTTTCTTAAAGATAGATGATATATAATGTATTACTTGTAGTATTCCTTGGCTAAAAAATGTTCATCAAAGGAAACTAAATGAAAGGATGATTTCGGTTATTTCATTATGATGCAGTCATTTGATTTTGTGCATCATAAATTCAATGGGTATGAAAACTTTTCTAATGTTTAACTGATTAACTGATAACTATCATTAATTTTGTTAGAATAATTTTAAACTCTTTTAAAATGAGTACTCAAGTAGTTTCTGTAAAGGTACTTCCAATCTTTGATGTGACATACTCTACAACTTTTCAACCTTATGTAAGTAGTACGTATAAATATGTTATCATTTCAACGGTGTATCGAATTTCAAAAACTTTTTGTTTCATTATCAGATTTCAAGACAAGAATTTAACGATAGAATTTGTCAACTTAATGAAATTCTTATAAAAAGACAAAAAGAAACCCCAGTAGGATTAATGTTATTAGCGATGCTAATATTACCAATAATTGGTCATATTGTTGTTTGTGTTGATGCAAGAAAAAGAGATAAAAGGGTATAAATTTTTGATTACTATTCGGTTTATAACTACAATCAAAATTATTTAATACCACAGTCAGTTATTCGCCGATTAATATTTTATTTATTTAGATGATGAAATCACTTAAAGATAAATTAACTGAATTTAATCGAAAAGATTATGGAAAACTTCATTGGAAAGTTTCTAGAAGTTGTTGTAAAGGAGTGGTAATATAAAAAAAAAGGATCATTATTTTAATATATGGATTATATGCATTGATAACTTATTTATAACTGATAAATATCTTTTTAATAGCGTATTCATTTAGAGTTAACCGCAAGATCCAACGGGGAGGAAGCTACAACAGGATTCCATGGGAGAGAAATGGATTATCATGGGAATGAAATGTGATTCAAATGAAAATATTTTTATAGTGTACAATTCAGACCACTTCTACTAAGAAAAAACAATGTATTTTATATAAAAATTATGTTCTGTTTAAGGTTGGTAAAGAAAATATTTTTTATATTATACCTAAGATTCAAAATAAATATTTTATTTATAAGTGTAAAGTATGCGTGTGCAAAAAAAAAAATTAGATCAAATATAGAGAATAACTAGGTTATTCATTGATAACGGGTCATTGCGTATGACGTATACACCGATGATATATATACAGTATATATTTTTTATATTTAACTAGTGGAATAAGTGACAAAAAAATCCGTCGTTGTATACATAATAGCATAATACCAGAGTAACAGGTAAGTATATATTTTTCGTGATTGACATATATTTAACTAGCATTTTATTATGATGTCTTTCACTGAAAAAAGTATTGGGCAGCCTTTATTTGATTCGACCAACCTAATCCATCAGAAAATTTTTTGATTGGTTAATCCATGTTGATCGTTCGTGACGCGTTTCCAATAAATGATAGCGAGAATAAGAAAAATTATTTTTAATTTTTTATCATATACTAAAGTACACTATTTTACAATTTATAGGAAAAGCAAGCAGTTGAATTTTGTAGATTATGAAAAGTTATAAACATTTAATCTCAACTACAATCAGAAAAGAGTCGTGGAATCTATTTTAATATTTTTTTGATGGAAATCATCTAAACAGAATATATGATCAAAAAGAAACTTCTTTAACTCTTGGATCAACTTCAACAGTTTGAATGATTTTAATACGAATTGAAGAGAATCATTATAAGCTGGAAAAAGAGATAAAAAAAAATAAATCACATCATTAAGCAATATTACAATATTACACTAATTTGCAAATATCATTGCAAATTTTTGTGACTACTGTATATCCTTCAAGTTATCTTTATTTAATCTTCTATTTATGCAAAGTATATCTTATTCCAAAAGAGGATTTATAGGATTTATAGAAAAAAAAAATTCACCAATCCCAAGATTTAATTGAAATATATTATGATGCTGTGATCAAAGAAAAAAGAATTGGAAATTCTAGAATAACTTTATTCACCAAAGATCATATTGGTGGGGTTCTTCACAAAAAAACGTGATTAAGATCAGAAATTAGAGGATTATGATTGGTATTTAATCTGAAATTGATTAGGATCTAATGCATTCCGATCTGTGACCAAGATATTTCAATCAGGTTTGAGATTAAGCATAATCTCAATCATTATCTTAATCATGATTCTCGAACGAAGAAATTACGGAGAAATTTTTTTTTTTTTACATAAATGATTACGAAATGATTACGATAAGCCAAAAAGATGGATCACGGACAAAATAGATTAAAAAAAACACGGTTAGAAATCGTACCTTATTTTCTAATATTCTTTTATGAACAATACTCTACCAATAATAATTCTCTTTTTCTTTTTAATTAGATTCTCTTTCTTTTTCCAATGGTTGAACTTTGACTTCTATTTAGATAGACACCTTATTTATACTGTTTTTTCAAACCTTTTTTTTTTTTCGTTTAAATCCCATGATTAACATGATTAACATGATTTTATTTTTTTTTGTACGTGTAATTAACAAGATTTTATTATCGTAGAGAAATTATAAATGTAAAATCAAGTGTAAAACAACATTCTCAGGGGAAAGTAAAATTAATA
>QKYT01000527.1:6135-16153 GCA_003550305.1 Glomus cerebriforme | reverse complement strand
AAAAAAAAAAAAAAAAAAGAATTTGTAAAATAAATTACTATACGAATTATTATATAATCTAATACTATGATTTCTTCATTCATCCTTTATGATGTGTGAGGTACAACGCCACCAATGACTTGAAGAAATTCATTACCTCTATCTTTAACAATTCTATTTCCAATTCCTCCAATACCAAAAGCGGGTGCAATTCTTACAATTCTAGTTAAAGTCGTTTTAACATATAATCTAGATATATATTCAACACGAGAAGAAAAAGAAACATGTGGTCTATTATAATAATCTAAACCAAATAAATGTAAGGCACAAGAAACAAATTGTACACCAGCAGGACATAATAATTGAGCCGCATTGATCGCTTTATCATCATCTAAAATTAATCCACGTTTTTGAAATTCTGTTGCAACAGTACCTGGCATATTAAAACTTGCTGCAATAGTTAAAGCATCTCTAGTAATAAACATTCCATAACTTATTAATGGTAACCCTTTTGGTGCTACAGTACCAAACATTCGAGTAAATGCTCGATCTTTATATATACATGTTGTCATATTTGCTATGGTTGTACCTAAAAATTTTGGTGATTGACTATCTTTATCTAACCTTTCACATATTGTATCAATCGAATTTGCTGCAGCATATGTAGTGAAATATACTCCAAAAACAAGTAAAAATGATGGTGCTCGAATGAATCTGTGAGGTTTTGTTAAAAGATTAACGAATCCACTTTTTAATGCTGCTCCTAATTTATTTCTTCCACTTGTATTTTCGATAATTGATCTATTATTATCAAAGGACGAAAGGGAAAGAAAAGGGAATGTGAAAGGTAGAAAAGGAGGAAATTTTATATCAGCAAGAAGAAAAACAGTAAGAGAAAAGAAAACGAAACAAAAAAAAAAAAAAAAGATATAATAAAATAAAGATAAAACTCTTCTTTAGATAACATACCTATCAACTATAGTTATGAAAGGTGCAACGGAAAAAGCAGCCGAGGCAGCAGCAATCAAATCGATTCCCAATTTTTTGGCAAATAAATCTTTATTCTTTGTATCAACCATGATAATTATTTAAATCTAACGACTTAAATCGATTAAGTTAAAAAATTAGTGGAGAGTTAAAAACGAATTCGCGTATTGTTCAAAACAAAAATTCTTAAACGCATTATAAATATACAAATTCAATTCACGATTTTCACACGGCATGAATTCGGAACACGATAAAAAAAAAAAAAAAAAAAAAGTATGTAATACGAGTCTTATCATAAAATATCCCGTTCAATATATTTTAAGAATGTTTTTGCGCTTATCAGTTGTACAAAGTCTGCAGACATTTATTTTAGTTGTACAACTTCTTAAAGATAAGAAAAGGGATGTAACTTTGTGTTACAATACAAATAATTTTTTTTCTAAAATATTTTAGTTTCCAAATCAGATAACAAATAAATTGAATTGGATATTTTAAACCATTTTAAACCATTTAAAATAGCAGCGATTTTCCAACAAGAACCACCGCAGTTTTACCGTTTAATTTACAGTCTTCATTATCTCATTGGACATTGAACAAAGCTGTTTAGAAACTTGCGTTTGAGGCTGTTATTACTCCTTATGTATTGAAGTGTACAAATGACTTTACACCACGTTTCCGTCGTTTCGCTATCAATTGTAAATAATTCACTTAAACATATTTCAGATTTGATTATCTAATCTTATCAAATAAATCAAACAAATTAAGAAATATAATTTAAACTTAATAATATGATTTCTTTTATTATCTTTCTAAAAAAAAAAAAGAGATAAGATAATAAAATATGATCAAGATCTTTCTCACCGTACAATATAAGGTGTTTGTTTGTTAGCGATAATGCAATGTTAATGTAATGAATATCGGATTCTCGACGAACATCCTATACAGTAATTAAATACAAACAAATGATAATCATAATCTTGACAACTTTTTTTTTTTATTTATCAAAAGAAAGAATTCAGTTTAACCTCTTGTTTTTCTATGACCAGAAATTAATTAGTGCATTAATTAATCTGCATAGACACTAATAAAGAAAATATAGGAATTTTATTATTATTATTATTATTATTAATTCTGTAAATTTTCAATACATCAAACATACGCGTTAATTTACACGAAATAAAAAAGTATCAAATGAAATCAACTTACGATTTTCATTATTCTAAAAAAATCTTTTTTTTTTTATATTCTTATATTTTCTTTTATTGATGAGATTTATGCATTATAGTAGCACTTTAATCTTATTTAGGAAAATCAATAATAGATAAGAGTCAATTTCTTTACAAAAACTTGTGATGAGTGTGATTGGAATTAACCTTTTTAAATGACGACTTTCCACATGGAATTTTCATATGATTACAAATCATAATGATAAAGATTTCATTTACTCATTCTACAATATCATCATATAATTATTGGCATTTTTGACATATGTATGCTGACCAAATCGATGGCATTGTTGATTTTGGTCCCTTCTTTCAATCAAAGCAATTGTTTTTTTTTAAAAAAAAATTCGAATGTCACGTAAAATTAATTAGTGTACAAACAAATTATACGTAACGTGATACAAAGAAAAAATGGAAGATCAAGTACAAAAAGAAAAAAGACCTGGCGCACAGGTCAAGTAAATCTTTTCTTAGGTTATACCGTGAATTAGGAAAAGTTCTATAAAAAAATATATATATATATATTATGCACCTAAATATGTAATTCGCGTATTAAATGTATACAGTAATTTACTTTTTCCCGAGAGAAAAAAAAATCATATCTCAAGGATTTTCAATACCATAGTGGACTAGTAGATAATATCATATGTTTCTCAATTTTTCCAATATAATTTCTTCTACATATGATGCATATGATGACGATTTAAAAATGACAATGGGATTATCTGTTATATTGAGATTGACATATTGTCATGGACCAATCAAAATTTGATTACTTATTAAAAAAACCTGATTTTCCAGAATTAATCCAGAATCCGTCGGCGGATAACGTACGGAAATGATTTTATGATAAAATTGATAAAATCGATAACGACCAAACGAGTTTTTATATAAATAATAATAGGGTAATAAGGATAGTATGTTATGATTCATCATAATTCATCATAATCCATGCTTCAAACATTATTACCATATATGGATTTTTTGAAGAAAATATAAAGCTATATTTTGTTTATTTGTAAATATTTTTTTTATATAACAAAATTCAAACAATAATTTTTCTCATGTAAGCACGTTGGTCGTACGACCTGAGCTATGAACCCATGATCAACCGGATTTCAACCAACCAATTTATTACAAAAAAAAAAAAACTTCAGTGGAAGTACGCAAAGGCAGTAAATAATTTATTAATATTTAACACTATTTTTGTGATAACAATGTCATTTTACATAAAAGGCTGTCGTGTAAATTAAAAATATACTAAAGAAGTTTACTAAATACAAAAATAATTGTTGTTGAGACATTTTCAACTAATTTATTGAACGTTTCTACATGTGAACTTGTAAAAGACAAAAAAAAAATAATGCGAGTACTCCAGGTTAACATGCACTAACGTAACATTTGAGCTTAGTTTCAAAGTCTATAAAAAGTTAATGAGTTTATCAGCCATTAATCAATAATAATAACCATAAACTATTAAATGATTTGTTCAGCATTAAACAATGATCATCTGAATGATGTTAACTTTTTCGGATCACAATCAAACGGATAGACTCTGTATGCTGTGCTGTGGATAAAATCCTTTGTTGGAAACTTGATATGAAGATTTTTTTTTATTTTTAAATTTTTTTTTTTTTTTTTTTTTTTTTTAAAAAAAAAAAATTAAATAAAGATAAATAAAAATTTCTTTTAAAGAAATAAAGAAAATTTTCATTATTCATTTTTGCACTCATTATGTGTATTGTGTAATATATATAATATATTGAGCATTATTATTGGCGTTAAAAAATTGTTTTTTTTTTTTGCCAATAATTTCCTTTTACCATAATTGTGGATAACTCATTATGAATATTTTACACTGTATGTGTATATATTAAAAACTTATAAACTTGTTATGTTTATTTCTTTATTTATTTTATATATATATATATATTTTTTTTGATACAATAAATATTTTGGTTACACTCGTTTCAAAGAAATCTGATATCTTGAGACCCGTTGAGGATCTTCATAATACATTATATCCAATGCTGTATATAAAAACTTGGATTTTTTTTAAAAAAAATTTTTTTTAAACAATTTTTTTTTTGTTTCACCTAAAAAAGATTCTCATTTTTCTTTTATTTGGCTTGTTTTGATATTTTATCTAACACCAAAAATAAAAAACACACACACATATATATACATATATATAGATAGAATATCGGAAAAAAAAAATTAAAAATTTTTGATAAATAGTTGGTTTTTTTTTTTAATAATAAATAAATATATATATATATAAAATTAAATAATAGAATAAAAAAAAATCAAATCAAAAAATTACCTTTTTATAATAGATAAACAAAAATTTCCTTTACTATTCTTATAAAAAAAAAATAAAACGATTCATTTAAAAAAATATATATACATGAAAAGATGGATTTTCCCGATCATGTATTATTTAATATAAACGTTGCTGTGGTAGCAATGATATTAAGGAAAAGATATGGTTTCGAATTCGAACGAGAGGATGATTCAAAATGTGAGTAATCAATTCATTTAAAGTATATATTATGTACTTTTATTTTATTATCTAATCATATCTGTCTTTATCTTTATATAGCAATTAAGTCGGATGAAATGTGGGAAATGACGGAACAACTTCATAATACTCTGCTCCAATGTTTAGGAACAGATGATGCCATATTACAATTCATAAATTGGTTTTTCGATGGTGTAAGAAAAACATTTGAAACCGAAAATAATTTCCCTTCACGAAATACTTCATCTTTCTCTTTACAACATCAACAACAAATACTATTATTTCCTGACATTTGTTTTCAATGCAAGAGGCCATATTCTTCCACAACTCCACAAGATAAATGGTGTAATACTTGTGAATCTTACTTATTTGAATCAAAATTTCATACATGGACAAGTGGGAATGTAGAGCTTGATAGATTCATTCGACAAACTCAACAAGAAGCAACTGATTCCACAGATTTTTTAAGGTGGATAGATTTTTCCGCTTTTACTGATGTTAATCCAATTGGTAAAGGTGGTTTTAGTGAAGTATATTCGGGAAAATATACAAAAGATCGTTTGGACGGAACGTTGAAGCAATGGGTGACTAATATGGAATATCAAATTATATTGAATTATTTAAAATATCGTAATGAAGAGGAGAATGAAGACCCTAAAGATATATCCCCAGAAAATTGGGAAGCTATTTTGACAGACTTCGTTACCAAGATGAGATATATTTATCGGGATAGAAAAGTATTAAAATGTAAACCACGGGATCTATCTGAAGAAAAACCGGAAAATAAAGTAAGTCTTTAAAGGTAAAATTATTATTATTAATTGTGAATTATATCATATTTTTTATCCATTTATAATATTAATAGTTATCTTTATTTGTTAGGTTAAAAGAACCAATAGTTTTACAAGACTCAAGAGTCTTTTAAAGAGAAGACCAAGTAAAAATAAAAAGAAAAATGTAAGAAATTATTCTTTAAAATAATGATTTCATATTTATTTATAAATAGTTGTCAACCTTGGTTTTTTTTTTTAGAGATCGATTGTAATTTCGAAATTAGTTGAACCTATGAAAATCACTCAAGTTCCTGTAACTGTTTCTCCGTTACGAAGTAAATTCATTCCAAAGACAGTTGTACTAAAACGTCTTGTAGATTCACAAAATCTAAGTTCAAGTTTTGTTAGAGAGGTAATTTTCCGTCACTTTATTTATTTGTTTTATTCATGTTTTACTTTATTCATTTTTATAATATTTATTTTATTTTATTTTTATTTTTTTTATTTTTTATTTTTTTTGTTAAATATAGATGAGAGCAGAATATCTTTCGTTAAAAAAATCTTCAAAAATACCAAGAATGTATGGTCTAACGCAAGACCCAGAAACAAAAGATTATTACATAGTGTTACAATACGCAAATGAGTTTGACTTACATACATATCTGGTTCAAAATTGTGTTAGCATAGATTGGTGGCAACGTATTAGTATATTGGATGGAATTGTAAAAGGAATTTATGAAATACATAAAGCGGACTTAATACACCATAATTTGCACACCGGTAATATACTAGTTAGACGTAATACGAGAAGAAAGGAGGCAGAGAAAATGAGTTTAAGGAATCCTTCTTCATCTGTAAAGATATGGATTTCTGATAGTGGTTTATGGGGTCCAGCAAGCTCATCAAGTCCAAATTCGGTAAGCGGATCGGCATCCTCTATTGGTGGAAATAGTAATCGTAATAGTATCATTACACCAGATTATTCGGTGATTAATACTCGAAAAGGTATTTATGGGGTATTACCCTATATCGCTCCTGAAATTCTACAAGGTAAAGAATACACAAAAAGTTCAGATATTTATAGTTTAGGGATGATTATGTGGGAATTATCAAATAGTGCTACTTTAAAAAGACAACAACGCCATAAGAGACCTTATCATGATCAACTATATGATATTAATTTGGCAAAGGAGATTGTGATAAATGAAAAGAGACCTGAACATGCTGTACCCCCTGTTATACCAGAATGTTGGTTGGATTTAATGAAAAAATGTTGGGCATCAAACCCGGAAGATCGACCGAGTATTGAAGATATTATGAAAATTACTGATGCATGGAATATGGAAAGGAGAAAATCTTTGAACTTGGAATCAAGAAGTTCTTTGGTATTTTCATTAAGTCAGGGTATTTTGGGTAATAATAATACGACTGATGAAAATATTGTTGGACAGTTTTTAGAAGCTGAAAAGAGAAGAATCGAGAGATTAAACAAAGGAAAGCAAGTGGAAAGGGATAATGAACCAAAACTTGAAGAAAAGGATGACGAAAGTAAAGAAGATAAGTCAAAAGATATTTATATTGATTCAATTGACGCAACTGAAACCGTTTATCAAGAAGAAGATGATGATGATATTCATCCGGATGCTTTGATGAAAAGTCGATTAATTGACTTTTTGGTTGAAATACCCCATGAAAATTTGGATGTCATTTACGAAAATTCAAATTCTCCGAAAGAATATTATAGAAAAGAAATTGTTGAAAAGGAGAAGGTTGATAGTGGATATCAAAGAGAAGACGAGCTAGATGATGAAAGTTTAGAACAAAAAGAGAAAATCAAACAAATAGATGATGAAACTGAACCTGAAATCCAAGAGAATGATTCAAATAAATATATTGAAGGTAAAAAAAAAAAAAAGGATATTTATAATTTTATATTAATGAAAGTAGTTACTAATTTTTTTTTCATTTGTATTAATTATATATGTTATTAGAAAAACAACTTGAACCAATTTTAGTACAAGAAGACAAGACGAAACATGTGAAAATAGACGACAACCAAATTGGTAAATATATTTATTATAATCGGCTTAATTAAAATCATTAATCCATTGATTACTTATTTTTTTTTGTTTATTTAATTAAACAAGATAATCAAGATAGTCCTATTAAAAATGGTATAGAAGCGAATTCCGAAACTGGATCAAAAGGTAAATACACGTTATTTTATAGATTTATTTACTTTTTTCTGTTATTATTATATATGATGAAACTTTATTTACTTTATTTTTATTATATTATTTTTATTAGAAATTTCTATAACTAAAGAAAAAGAACCATAAAAAAAAATTATGAAAATCGACTTATGAAATCAATTTCTTATTCCAATCATTTCGTATCCATTATATCTCTATTCTCGTGTTATTTGATATAATGTTTTGGGTGTATATGAATAAATACTGTGTATTTATGTAATTTATGGTTAATTATTATTACATTACGAATTCATTTTAGTTTTGTTTATATTATAGAGTCTGTGTATTTTTATAATTAATTTTTTCTTATTAGAGGGAAATTGTATTATTATATAAGATTGAATATTAAAATATCAGAAAAAAAAAAAAAAAATATTAAAATCATCCATATATATATATATACTCATTTAAAATAGTTTTCATTTTTCTTAAAAACAAAAAAGATAAAAATAGAATCAAAAATTTCTCATTTCCGCCTGGGATTATAATAATCTCTACAAAATAATAAAAAAAAATCATTTAGCTTATTAAAGTTTATCAATTACAAAATGGATGATCAATTTAAAGAACCCTTATACAAAGATAGTATACAGTAGATATATTAGCAGTTAGTTACTTTATATGTATGATACTAAGTGTGCCAATAGCGGGACATCCCAAGTTTGGCTAATATAATAATATACTAGACCAAAATTTATCCTGCTTAATAAGATCTACTACATCTTATATATATAAATATGTATTCTTATACTGCGTGTCATACAACAGATTATCTGAATTTAAATCACGTGAAACGTAATTCCTCAATTGCACGGTTGATTATAAATATTCGTGCGCCAACTCACGTGAATTCTAAAATATAAATTAGAAGTCTGATCAATTTCTTTTATCTTAACTTTCTTTTTCAAGTTTCTTTTCATAATAATGGCTGTAAATGAAAAACCCGAAAATGCTCCGGAGCATTGTCCAGTATGTATCGAAAAACTTTTTAACGCAAAATGATAAAAACTTATCATTCAATTAATTTATAATAGGGACCAAGCACTGAACAAGCAGGAAAAGCCTCTGCTTGTCAAGGTTGTCCGAACCAAAATATATGCGCTACTGCCCCAAAAGGACCGGATCCGGGTATGCTTTTATTCATTTCTTTTGTTAAGGAAAAATTATTTAATTGATATTTTAAATTTTAATGAATAACTCTTTTTAATTTATTACAGCCTTGCCACTTATTAAGGAAAGAATGAGCTCAGTTAAACACAAGATTCTTATATTATCAGGTAAAGGTGGAGTAGGTAAAAGCACATTCACCTCACAACTTGGATTCGCTTTTAGCAATGATGAGAATATTCAGGTAATTAATATGTGTAAAAATGTATTTATATTTGACCTAAATAATTATCATATATCTTTATATTACAGGTTGGAGTTATGGATATTGATGTATGTGGGCCTTCAATCCCAAAGATTATGGGATTAGATGGAGAACAAATTCATCAAAGTTTATCTGGATGGTCACCGGTATATGTACAAGATAATTTAGGTGTAATGTCTATTGGATTTATGTTATCGAATCCTGATGATGCAGTGATTTGGCGTGGGCCGAAAAAAAATGGCAAGTTTGAATTTTTTGAAATTCGTAAAGTCTTTACTTATGATAAAGAATTAATTGGTTAATTGATTTTTTATTTCAATGAATAGGATTAATTAAACAATTTTTAAAAGATGTTGATTGGGGAGATTTAGATTATATGTTGATAGATACGCCACCTGGTACATCAGATGAACATTTATCAATTACTCAATGTCTTAAAGAAAGCGGAATTGATGGTGCTATTATTATCACAACCCCGCAGGAAGTTGCTATACAAGATGTTAGAAGAGAAATAGATTTTTGTAGAAAAGTAAAACTTCCTATTCTCGGAATTGTTGAAAATATGAGTGGATTTGTTTGTCCTAATTGCAAGGTAAATTATAAGAACAGACTTTTTAATTATTTTTTAATTTCATAAGTTTTTAAATTTTTTTTTTTCACTATATTTAGGGAGAATCGATAATATTTGCTCCAACAACCGGTGGTGGAAAGAAATTGGCAGAGGATGAAAAAGTTCCATTTTTGGGATCTATTCCTTTAGATCCTAGAATTGGTAATGATGAATGCAATAATTTAATATTTAATATTTATATTTATATTATTTGTATGAGTTTTTAATCTATTTTATATAAATTCTCTATAGGTAAAGCTTGTGACACTGGTGTATCATTTCTAGATGAATATTCGGATTC
>QKYT01000526.1:69256-85453 GCA_003550305.1 Glomus cerebriforme | reverse complement strand
CACCAGATTAGATAGCACAACAGATTACCGAATAGGAAAAATATTGGATCTCTTTTTTATACTAGGATAAATATCTTAACTATCCTAACTATTTTAACTATCACTAAGATCATTAATATCACTACTATCATTAAAATCACCGTGATCATGGAAATTATGATCATAGAGTGGCACAGTATGGCACAGTAAATTGGCGCAGTAATGTTTCATACTAACAACTTCCTCCTCCTATAACCGAGCTCCTGCGATGGTCATAGCTTCTTCAAGTAAAGCCTGGTATTGTTTTGTTCCAATTTTTGAGATTATGGTAGTGCTTTGATCCGAGTCCAGTTTATCCGGATAAAATCTGGATAAAACTGATAATCTGCTGTTATATCCGCAGTTTTATCTGATTTTTGACGGATTTTATCTGGATTGTTGGGATTCGGATAATTCAAAATATTTTGGGAACTAATGGTCAGATTTCTATGATTCATAGTTTGTTCGAAAGNCCTTAATGTCAGGAATATGTTTATAGTACTGAAATTTTAAAAATAATTGATCCTAACCNGAATTTTATTAAATAACTATTTTTATCCNGATAGAATAATTATTTTATCCGGATAACAGTTTTTATCCGGATCAAAGCACTAGATTATGGTTAAAGTCGTATTTCGTGATCGATTAATTTGTTCTGTTCCCAAGAATTCAAATATGTAGTAAGTGCAAATTACTACTTTTTGGTAATATGGTGTCATTAGTTTCATACAGAGGGCTCTTTCTGTTAGTGTAGAAGTCTTAGTTTCTATGACTTCTCCAATATACCAAGCATTTAGGAAGGTTTCTACTCGATTTCTTCTACTAACAAATCTTCTTAATTGTCAAAGAAGAGAGTTTATTTGTTAACTAGGTGTATCATCTTCATTCTGCATTGTGATATTAAGACTTGTAATAATATTATCCCTTTGAAGATCTTCAAGTATACGGTCATAATTGTTCATTTTAAATTCAAGAAATTACGACTAGAGGTTGCCAATTGCTCCTGTCTTTATATATTTTCAGAAAACTTCCATTCACAGAAGTTTTTAGGACTTTTCCCGATAATTCTCTTAGTTTGTAAGTGCCATTTCCAATTACATTATGAATGTAATACGGTCCTTTCCATTTGGGGCTTAATTTTTCAGACTATTGCTTATCTAGGGTAGCACAATAGTATAAAACTTGATCACCAATCTTAAATCTGATTTCCTTTTTTAATTTCTTATCATGNAAATCCTTTTGTTTTTGTTGCTCAGATTTGATCTGCTGTTGCACATCATTTCTAACATCNGATANGTGCNTCACTTGATGATCTATGTGCTCGATTAGGTTAGATTCCTCCTCTATTTCTGTACTATCGGTGGGCAATTTTGCTTCTCTCCCATACACAAGGAAAAATGGGGATATCTTTGTGGTTGAATGTACACTAGTACGATAAGCAAAGAGAACAGGAGCTATAAACTTGCTCCAATCATTTAAATGATTTGTGGCTGTTCGTGACAAGGCTTCTATTAGTGTTCTATTAAATCTTTCTACAAGTCCATTGGTCTGCGGATGATATGGAGTTGACATTAAGTGTGTAATTTCAAATTTCTTTAATAATCCTTTCAAGAGCTGATTATTAAAATGAGTTCCTCGATCAGTTAGGATTTTTTCGGAGCAACCGTAATGGCAAATAATACTTTCATATACAAATGTCATAGTTTCCTGAGCAGTGGCTTCTTTAACAGGTTTTGCTTCTGGCCATTTGGTCATGTAATTCATTGTGACAATAATATATTTGTTTCCTTGCGACGTTACATTCAAAGGTCCTACATAATCAATTCCAATTTGGTAAAAAGATGCTCCAACTGGAATTGGATGTAATGGTTCTTGTCGCTTTGATTTTCCTCTTCTCTGGCATGCATCACATGACTCAACATAAGTGCTTATATCTTGAAACATTTGAGGCCAAAAGAATCACTTCTTCATTTTATCTATCATTCTATCTTTAGAGGCGTGTGCGGCTGTGGGGTCATTATGAAACATATAAAGTACAGGGTCCATTTCATATTTTTGAACTACTTTAACTAAATTGTTCTGATTATTTCTATCTTTCTTAAATAATAAATTGTTTTTAACTAAATAATGTTTAGATTGGTTGACTAATTGCTTTTTCTGTGCTTCACTAAAATCTAAAGGAAATGTATTATTACTAATATAATTAGTTAAATTATGATAATGTTGGGTATCCATGTTAATTGGCCATTCATCACAATGTGAATGCTTTAGCTTTCACCATAAAGAAATAACTAACTAAAAAAAAATAATATATATAAAAATAAAACTATAAAAGTATAACAAAAAAAAATATTTTGCTTAAAAAGAAACTTAATCTAACTCAGCGACGATGGGTTCAAGGGAAGGGGTATAAACAGGTAGATTGTTGTAGAGACGTTCTAGAAGTCTCAAATATACGACTGCATTTTCACGTTGAACTAAGATAGGTTCCTTCCACCATGGTACATTAACTAAAAACCTTGGGTCCATGTCAGGATGAAGATGTCCTAGGGCAAAGCTCCAGATACAACGATGATAAAGGGTACCATAAATCAAATTCTTTTTGCATAATTTACAGTAGGTATGAATATGGTGGTTTTCGGTATCACAGTCCCATGTATACTTGCTTCCTCCTCTAATTATTAGTTGGCCTGTGATAATTTGCTTGATTTGGATAGCTGTACGGTAAATTTGCTCAATGTCTTCCCTAGTAAAGTTTCCGGCAGGAGTTTCCATGTCATACATTTCTATTCCTTCGCTTTGTTCTGAGGTGATAGTACCATCATTGGAATGATATTCCCATTTGATCTCACTTTCATTTTCCTTAATCCATCTTGGATCCCATCCATTATTATGATCTTGCTGATATTCTTCTGTATTGATGGATGAAACTTCTGGTTCACAGGTGCAGATAATATGTCCGCAACATGGGTAAGGCTCAGGGATGGTTAAAGGTAAAGATTTCTTGCTTATGGCTTCCTCAAACTCACTGTTACTTTTGTAAGAAATCTTTTGATTTGGAGTTAATCTTCTGCGCTTGTTACTTCTAACTAAAGCCATTGATGAAGATTTAGCTTCAGGTTCATTTTCTTCCGTGTCTGCATCATAGGTAATAACCAAGAAATACTCATTTTCCTCTTCAGTATGATCATCATACATTCTTGATAATGCATCTGCGTTCGCATTATGCTTTTCTGGGTGATGTTCAATGGTGAAATTATATTGTTAGAGTTCCATAATCCAACGAACTCTTCTGCCTTTAGGCATTTTTGAGATTTTTAACTACTTAAGTGCTGAGTGATCGGTTACAATTGAGAAAGGTTGACTTAAATAATGGTGAAAATGCTTGACTGCCCAAACAATTGCAAGACATTCCAAGTCTGTAATAGGATAATTCTCTTCAGCTTTGTTGGTTGTTCTGCTAGCGTAGGCAACTACACATTCTTATCTGTTATCTTTTTGTGATAATACAGCTCCAAGTCCAAACTTACAAGCGTCAGTATATAAAGTGAAGGGTTGTTCAAAGTCAGGATACTGTAAAATGGGTGCTTTTATGAGCCTTTCCTTAAGTCTGTCAAAGGCGATTTGTTGTTTATCAGTCTACTGAAATGGTATTTCCTTTTTAAGCAACATGGTGAGTGGTTTAGCATGTCTAGCGAAATCCTTAATGAACTTGCGATAGTATCCAAATAATCCTAGGGTTGCATGAAGTTGTGTTAGGGACTTTGGAATAGGAAAATTCTTAACTTTTTCAATCTTTTCAGGATCTGGGTGAATACCTCCTTGTCCTACTATGTGTCTTAAGAAAGAGAGAGATGAGTAACAAAAGTGGCACTTTTCAACTTAATACTAAGTTGAACTTCACGTAAAGTTTGAAACACTTGCTTAATATGGTCTAAGTGTAATTCTAATGATCCTTTTGAATAGATGATAATATCATCCAAGTAAACTGCTACAAAAAGTCCAAGATAATCTTTAAGGATCCAATTCATAAGTCATTGGAAAGTTCCAGGGGCATTATTAAGGCCAAAAGGCATAACTAAAAATTCATAAAGTCCTGAGGGAATAATGAAGGCTGTTTTTTCAATGTCATCAGGATGCATAGAAACTTGCCAATATCTGCTGGCTAAGTCTAATGTAATGAACCATTGAGATTCACCTAAGGAGTCTAATAAGTCATCGATCCTTGGAAGAGGATAAGCATCTATTTTTGTAAGAGCATTCAACCTTCGGTAATCGATGCATAATCTTTTGTCTCCTCCTTTCTTTTCTACAATGACAACTGGGGAGGCCCAAGGACTGTGTGAGCATCTGATAATTCCATTTGTTTCCATCTTTTTAATTTCTTCTTTCAGAAATTGAGTATTTTCAGGATTGGTACGGTAAGGCTTTTGAGCTACAGGTAAAGTATCTTCTGTATGAATTCTGTGTTTAACTATGGTGGTTTATCCTATTTCAGTTTGTCCTTTGGCGCATATATCCGCGTATTCTTCTAAAAGATACTAAAATGCTTGTTGTTGATGATAATCAAGAGGTCCCACATGTTGGTCTTCAGGAATTTGTTCCTTTTTACTTAAATCCTTAGCGCTTTCTGCTAAAAAAACTGCAGGATTGTTATCTTAGATTTCTTTATCTTCAGATTCTTCCTCAGAGTTATATGAAGAATAAACATTACTCCAGGGATTATAGGTTATTTCATCCTCAGGGGCTTCTTCTCCATCGGTCATGTCTGAATAATAGACATAGTACTCATCCAAGAGTTCATCCTCATAGTAATCATCCTCTGAGTCATAGTCTAACTCTTGAGTGGTAACCTTGGCTGTTTTGGTAAAGGTAATGCGAATTCTGATGGTAATATTGTGTTTACAAATAGTTAGAGTGGACTGTTTCCAACTCATGGTGGCGTTAGCTTCTTTTAACCAGTTATTTCCTAGGATAAGAACTTCATCCTTAGAATCTAAAACTTGGAACGAGGTGGGGATTTCAATCTTTCCTATGATAATCAGAATATTGTCTACTATTCCTAACGATCTGGTTCTTATTCCATTGGCAGTTACTACAATCATCTTGGATGGTCTATCAATTTCATACCCTAATTTATTAAGAAGGGCTTTGGTCATGATACTTGTGGCTGCTCCACTATCTACTATAGCGATTTGTGCTTTTTGGCCAATTCTAAGGGTACATTTGGCTGCAGTGGTTGGTTCTTCATCACTATCTGCTAAATTAGCTTCTTGAGTTTTATCTTATTGAGCTTTTTCACGTGATCTTCTTACTGCTCTTGATAATCCAGAATGGTAAGTGGGAATAACATGGGCGGCTTGTCCGACTGAGAGTCCACAGGGTAAATTTTGCAAATATGTGACTACGTTGAACTCAGTTAACTGTTCAATAGGTACTAATAATAATCTTCTCCTAGGAGTCTTGGTGGTTTTTGTTAAAGAAGTAGTAGTAGTAGTTACCAGTGGCTGTACTTCCACATCTTCCATATCTTCAGTGGTAGCTGGTACACTAAATCGAGGGGTTTTTTTTAAATTTCCTCCCTTCTAGATTCACTTCTTTGTGCTCTCTTATTTTTAGAGACTGGGCTTTGAGAATAGGATCCTGAGCATGTGTTTAAATAAACTTCATACTCTTCTCCCTCATCATCTTCATATTTTTCCTCATATTCATCATCATATTCAAAGTCATCTAGATAGTTTACATCTCTGGTCTCATATCTAGGAGTTCTGGTTACATTAGTGGATCTAGGTTGGCAGTTGTACCTTTGGTCTGGATAAGGGTAATCTCTAGCCATATGTTCGGGTTGATTACAATTGTAGCACTTGAAGTTAGATCCTGTTGGTCTAGGTGCATTAAAATTATTGTTCCCAAGTCTTCCTTGATTTATTGGTGGACGACTTCTTCTTTCTTGTGGCTGAGCTAATAATGCTGTTGTAAGGTTTGCATAGTTGATTGTGAGTTTCTCTAACTTTTTAGTTAGTTCATCAACTTCAGTCTCAGAAATTTTAGCTTTAGAGCTAGAGGTGGTAGTAGTTCCTTGTGCCTTAGCAGCAGTCCCAGAAGCAAAGTTAAATCCAATTTCTACAGTTCTAGCAGCTTCAATGGCTTCATCAACATCAGCAGGGTTAGAAGCATATACCATGGGAGTATAAGTAGCATTAAGTCCCATTAAAAACATCCTTTTCTTTTGGTTGTCATCAGTTAATGCCACTCAGTTTGCAAGCTTCTTAAATTTATTGGCATAAGAATCAACTGACTCATCATTCTTTTGGCATAAAGAAGTTAACTCTTGGTACCATTGGTTTTTGCGAGTTTCACTTACAAATCGTTGGTTAAAGAGATCAGTGAAATTATTTCCGTTATTATTTCCAGTATCAAAATGATTTCCCATTGTCACTGAAGCACCTTCAAACCAATCGGCGGCTGTGCCTTTTAGAAATCCTCCAGCTACGGCTTTCTTTCTAGTCTCTGTATTCCATCTATTAGTTATGGCAGCTCTATTAAATGCTTTGAGCCATTCTACTGGGTCTTCTCCTTCAGCGCCGCTAAAACTGTCAATCTTAATTGTTATTTATTTGGCATTTTGATTTGCATTAGCTATAGCTGCTAATCGAGCTCCATCAGTTCCAAAGATGCAGTTATAAAGTGCATTTAATTTATCAGCAGTGGCCATGTTTATGTTAGGTGGTGTATTCCGTGGTGTAGGTGTAGGAGTACGTGTAAGATTCGGTGGTGTTTGTACTAAAATAGGTGGTGTAGGTATTCTAGCAAGATTTGGCAGTGTCGGTGTTACATTAGTTACTTCTGTTGGACTTATTGATTCTTCTGAAGATACTGGTGAGGGTACACTAATTTGACTTAATAGATATCGATCGTGTTGTATAGATGCAATAAGTTGATCTAATAATTCTTGGTATGCCTCGTCAAAAATATATACGGTAATGGGATGTTCAAAACAATTGGTTCTAACAGCTATTCCTAAGGTATAGTTAAATAAAACTTCAGATGAAAAAGGTCTTCTTAGATATCAGATACTAGTAAGTAGACGTATAAGTACTGAAGGTAGCTGATCACTTTGTTGTCCAGATAATATAGTTAAAACTAAATAATTGAATAGATTAAAAGCTGTGATGGTATAGGCTGTGTAGGTCTCTGCATTAAAAATACGATTAATCCAAACCCAAAAATTTCCAAAAGCAGTATTTATGGAATGTAATGATGGTACTGGATAACAAATATGACAAGAATGGTCTTCGTTTAGTGGAGAATTTGAGTAATGTCTTAACGTATGTATCGCTATATTTATCTCAATTTCTTCAAAGTTCATGCACTTCTTAATGTGTTTCCAATCTCTTAGTCTCTTAATTCTCTCTCTTTACTATACTATCAATTAAAGAGGTAACCTGGCAGGAATCACCACTTGTTATGTCTAGTCATATTCTTGATTCCTTTATCTTTTAACTTTTCTTAAGTTTTAAAAATTAATTAAGTTTATGATGATAGAGGTAACAATAATTTATGTTTATTAAGTACAGTTCGCTCTTTAATTTGATAAACGGTATAGGAATTTTAAGATAAAAAGATATTTTGTTATTTTATTCAAGTTACAAGAACTAAAGAGAACTTAATAAAATTCTCAGGATATTTATACAAAAAAATAAATATAATAAAATGATATTAACTATCTTAAATATAATAAATATAATAAATATAATAAAGAAATTAAATATATTAAATATCTTAACTATCCTAAATATCTTAACTATCCTAACTATCTTAACTATCACTAAGATCATTAATATCACTACTATCATTAAGATCACTGTGATCATGGAAATTACGATCATAGAGTGGCACAGTACGGCACAGTAAATCGGTGCAGTAATGTTTCATACTAACAATGTCCTTTTATAAAAAATACACAACTCACTCCTCTTTAAAAATACTTATCCATCTTCAATTCCAAATTCTAGTCTAAATCCTACAAGAAAAAAGAAGCTAAAGAACGTTAGTAAACATTCTTATATAATATTATTCTCTCCCTCTCTTCGAAATACAAACCTGCTATCAATTCCAAGTTCCTGTCTGAATTCCAAGTCCAAGAGCCATCCTTAGAGAAAAAAAGAAAGAAAGGAACATTAGTAATGTTTCCAAATCATAAAAATATATATATTTACACATCCCACCCTGACTTACAGCTTACAATTCCAAGGCTCCAGTCTGAATTCCAAGTCCAGAAAAGAAAAAAGAAAGAAAGGAATATTAGTGAACATTTCCAAATCAAAAAAACTGAAACAAATAAGAACTTCCTTCTACCAGATTGTTAAAACAATTTTTTTTTTAAAAAAAAATATATATATCAGATATATGGTATATTAATTTGCTATAAAATATCCAATTTTATCATTAAGACACAAACTGCTATCCCTTTTTTTTAAAAAAAAAATTTTTATACATAAAATTAATTGAAAGAAAAATAAAAAGATGTTTCAAAGAGTAGGTGATAAACCATGTGAGATATGACTGCAGGTTATATTGTACAGTATATCATAAATCGCTAAGGTTATACAAATCGGCAGGNCCATACATAAATACAGTCAGTGATATGCCGGACATTTTCTGTACAGAAAATCAATAACTTTTTTGTTAAAAAAAAAATTCCATGCATATTCTAAACATTTTCAGTATTAGTATTTTTTTTTAAAAAAAATTCTATACATATTCCGGATAATTGAAAATTTTCCTGTACATATTCCGGACAATTAAAAAATTGCAAACAGAAGATGCGATTATTTTTTAGACAAAAAATGGACATTTTCCAGACACAGTCAAATATACCAGGACATTTTCCGGACATTTTTGATGACATTTTCTGGACAATCCTTTTTTATAGGGTAAATATAACATTTACCTTGATAGAGAACTTGATTAGAGTTGAAGTGAATAGACTAAAAAATGAAAGATCCAGATGTAAGAACCTTATACTAAAAGTGTTCATCTTGTTTGTCTAAATAAAATAAAAAAAAAAGTTAAGAAATCTAATTACAAGAGAATCACCCATCCCTTATTTTTAATTAAGAATAAAAAGAAGTCTAATACAGGGAATCACACATCCCATGTTTTAACTAAGAATAAAAAAAAGCCTAATACAAGAGAATCACCCATCCCTTGTTTTAACTAAGAATAAAAAGAAGTCTAATACAAGGAAATCACCCATCCCCTATTGCTAACTAAAAAAAAAGAAGCCTAATAACAAGAGAATCACCCATCCCTTGTTTATCTAAAAAAAAAAAAAAAAAATAGTGTAAAAAGAATCATTAAGGAACTAAAAAAAAAATAAAGCCAAAAATATGTTCAAAGGAGGATAATCTTATCTGTGAGAGAAGTTTGTAATGAGACCATTCTATAAGCAGAATGGCCTTATTGCAAACTCATTACACCCTATAATAATAATAAAAAAATTTCAGTAAATAACAATGAATTTATTATTTCATATATTTAAAGCTAAGTAAATATAACATTTACCTTGATAAGGAACTTAATTAGAGCTGAATTTAATAGACCAAAAATGGAAGATCTAGACATAGGAATGGTAAGAACCTTATGCTAAAAGTGTTCATCTTGTTTGTCTAAATAAAATAAAAAAAAAAGTTAAGAAATCTAATTACAAGGGAATTACCCATCCCTTGTTTTTAATTAAGAATAAAAAGAAGTCTAATACANGGGAATCACCCATCCCTTGTTTTTAATTAAGAACAAAAAGAAGTTTAATACAAGAGAATCACCCATCTCTTGTTTTAACTAAGAATAAAAAGAAGTCTAATACAAGGGAATCACCCATCCCCTGTTGCTAACTAAAAAAAAAGAGAAGTCTAATAACAAGAGAATTACCCATCTCTTGTTTATCTAAATAAAATAAAAAAAAAAATAGTGTAAAAATAATCACAAAGGAACTAAGACTTTTGACAATAAAATTTGTTTTATATATAATCAAGGAAATTATAGATGAAATATTTTTTTAAAAAAAAATAAATCTTGAAAAAAGCTATCTTTTTATATCTTTTTAGCATAATACAAAAATATGACTCATCTTGATCATAAAATTTGATGTTTGACATATAATATGATAATCCCTATCATTATGATTTATTTATCAAATTAAGAAGCTTCTAGATTTTTTACCTTAGCATCTCCTAATGGGTATGCGTCAAAATATGTGCTGCATATGATCAAACTTGCTTATTTTGGTTGATGAATACTCATCTGATTTATAATTAATTCACAATCTGATTTTAATTAAAATGTACAGACTGATGTGTAACACGCGTAATGATTTTGAATTACCAGAATATAAAATTATTTTGTTAATATTTAATTTATAGGTAATAATAATGGTAAAAATACCCAAAATTTTCTTAATTCTGGCCCAAAATCGGCTAAAATTGAAAGTAATACCGCATTTTCACAATGTAATGTTCCAAATTCAATTAGTAAAAAATAAACTTATTAACCCCCGAGAATATTAAAAAAAAATTTATTTAACTTCTAAAATTTAACTTGGATCTCCATTGGAAGCTGAAGTGTTTTTACCAAAAATAAAAAAAAAGTATTCTTTATATTTTTTGTTTATTCTCTTCTATTTTTTTGTTTTTTTCTTATAAAATATGCTTAGACTTATTCTTTTCCAGGCGTGAGACTATAATTTGGACTTGCACTTCATTAAGTGAGAAATATTATTAGCTATTCTAGTTCCATGGTAGGGTTATTATTTTTTTTAAAAATATTTTGTATTTATTATTTTTGGAGTTACTTCAGGACTTTACTTTAGAATTTTTAGGTATGAATTTTACGCCAGTTTTTGCCAGAAGGTCAAAAGAAAAATCAGAAAAAATCAATAAGACACAATGTAAAAAACTTTTTCACAAACTTTTTGAGGGAAATTAATTGAAAAAGGCGAAAAGAAAAAAGTAAGGTAAATTAGACAAAAAATTGGTTAACTCTTTGAACGTGCTTGAAGAAATTTTATGAAGAGATTTACTTTTTTCTTAACTGATTTCATTTTTTTTATAGGAGCATTTCGGATATTTTCTACTTTCAAATTTTTGGTCACATCATCACGCTATTGATCATATCTACAACTTGTGTAGATGATGGTATCTATTGTTTCTCTTTCCTTTATTCTATTCTTACTTAAGTTCAATTCAATGGCAATTCATAATGGTGATAAGAAAGGAAAGAAAAAGAAGAGAAAGAAGTTTACAAAAATAAGTTGGTTAATAATCACAAACTTTGAAACAACATTAATATGCAAGATAAACTAAGATTTTTATTTTTGGTTTTCCTGTAGGCTATAATTCTAATAATAAGTGAGTTTATATTTTATTTAATTGTTATTATCTTTTGATTAGGATTATGGCAGAGGTGAATTTTTTATTTATTTTTGATGGTAATTAAATGAAATAGGTCAGTAAAAAAAAAAATTCTCCTCAATGAAATTCATACCAAAAAAAAAAATCCAAAAGAAAAATTTCAAATACCTCTATAAAAAGAAAAATCCTGAAACACTCCTAAAGTCTCGTCTGAAAAGTCTAAAGAAAAAAAATCCTAATGTATCTTTAAAAAAGAAAGTCCCAAAGTACCCATCACAAAATTTATACCTGAAAGTCCAAAATGAAGTCCTAGAATAAATTTTCTGGCATACTGCGACGAACTGGTGGGTGGTGTGATTATACTATACAAGAATCATCAGGACTGTCAGACCAAAAATATTATTTACAAATGTTCATTGATCCCAGTTTGAAGCAATGGGTTACGCTAGTATCAAATTAAAATTTAGTTCTATCCAATTATTTTCAATGAGTCACAACTTTTTATTTGTTAAAACAAACTCTATAATATTAAACTTTCTTAATATCTTAAATTGAGTAGTATTAATAATTTTAATGACCATGATTTTTATTTCCTTTTTTTTTTTTTTTTTTTTTTTTTTTTTTTAATGTGAAAAATAAAACAAAATATTTTATTACATAATAATAAAAATTGTACAAAAAGTGAAAATATAAAACAAATAAATATTATTAGACAATTATTTAGTTTTTTTTCTTTAAAGATAATAGTTTAAGCATACAGTTAAAAAGTAAAAATAATTCAAATTTTGAAGATGTTTATAAAATATAAAGAAAAATAAATATTTAAACCCCAGTAAAAAATATGCAAATTTCTCGTAGCTCCCAGAAAGAAATTTAAATAAGGTATAATTGTGTACTTTACTCACAATAGGATTGAGAATCTTATTGACCGGATCTGACTTTAAAAAAAATTTCTTGGCAAAAGTTACAGTAAGTACAATGAAAATTGACTTGTTGCTTATAAGCCTATTGCAAATTACTATTTGTAACTGATCTTATTCATATGATTAATCTTATTTTGGATGATCATTACTCATTCAACTATTCTTAATAATGACAATAATGACGTTATAAACATGTATTTAGATGGTATAAATCATTAGGGATAATTTTTATTAAAAAAAATTACTATCAAATGAGTTTAATTAAATATTAATTTGTCAATATGTCAAAATTTACCAAAAATTATGTCATTACGCCACCCAAGAGTTATTGAGATCTACAAAAAATGTTGTTTCTCACATGTAATCAACTGGCTCAGATTGTTATGATATGTCAGATGAGGTATATTAATACCAGCATATTTTTAGTCAATTATTTCATCAAAATATCTAAAGATCAAGAAAATAATGAGTCATATTTTATACTATGCTCAAAAGATATAAAATTACCATTAAAATTTATTTCGATTATATAGATAACTGACAAGCTTTGACTTGACGCGTAAAATAATTTTAAAGCACAAATTTTTTAGGAAAGAAAAAAAAATGAGAAATTATGAACAAAAGAGCAATACAAAGGGTGATAATAGTGGAATGTGATGGAGAATCAATGGGAGTAGTAGGAAAATATATGAGATATATATACTTGCCATAATTTTTTCTTTATTTAAACAAACAAGGAGATGGGAATTAATTTTGACAAAAGGTGGGTTATTGTTTAATTGCAATGAAGGCTTTTTTTAAGATTGAGTTTATGGGTCTGCTTATACACATATATGTCTAAGGTTTTCCAAATATTTCTATTTGTTGGTTAACCACTTTCTTGAGTCCCTCTGCTGTTTAAACTGGAAGGGGAATTGTTACTTATGTGGTAGGTGATGATACATAGTAGAGCCATAATCCTTGGGGTATATCCTCCGCTACATAGCAGTATATATATTCACTCCCTGAAGGCAGTACTCAGCATTTTAGTTATAGATAAACACAGTGGTCAATTGGAGCATCATAATATTATGCATGAAAGGAGTATAGATAGACAAGTATATCTGGATGTGTCATTCTTAAAATATGAATGTCCAAATTGCATAAAATCAGCTTTGAATAGGATAGTAACTGGACAGGCAGGTAACTGGATGCATAGAATAGTAGAATAAGGAAACTAGAATAGTAACTGGACAGGTAAGTAACTGGATGTGTAGGATATAGAATAGTAACCAGACAGGTAGGATAATAACTGGAACTAGGATAGTAACTGAATAGGTAGAATAGTATATGAACAAATAGGATATATTTGTCGGGATTCTTTGTGAATCTAGATGAAATCTGGTATATGTGCCTGAGTAAGCATAAATGAGCATGAAATCAGCCTGGTAATTCAGTAATTCATTTATCTGAGTGATTATAGGATAACCTTTTCTTTCTTTTTTTTTCTAGATTTCATCACTATTGATTATTTCTTCTTTATCAACTTTGCCAATTAATTTTTTTACGTTCAGTTATTACTGCTTTATCAACTATTGACAATTAATAAAAAAATTATTAAAGCCAATGCAGCATTGGAATTTATCAATACTTATAATGATCTAATTTTTAGATTTCTACTAATTTACTCTAGATATATATGGTAAATTTATTAAATATTTGGAAGAATTCAATATTTTAACAAAACTGCATTATAATTAAAATGTTAAAAACTATGATGATATTTCTTTTTCTTTATTTAAATTTGTTAGGCATGATGTAAACAGGATGTAAAATACATAATTTATAACCAATATTGTGAATTACATGGTATGTATTAACTGTTTTAACTTTAAAAGTTTGTGAAGAATATTAGGCCAAGGGAGTTCAAATCTTATTTCACCTTAATTTTAGTAATAAAAAAAACAATGTCTTAAGGAATTATGCTGCAAATGCTAAAGTTAAAGTTGACATTAACATTAGAAATACTGTATTATAAAACATGATTTATTAAGATAAATTATCATCAAGTAATATATAAAAGAATATGAAAAGATAACATAATTGTCTTATAACGTTTAGAAAATTAATTTGGAATAAGAAACTATATAATGAAACAGATTTATGATAATTTTTTCAAAAATAAGAACATTAACTTTTAAAAACAAAATTAATTATAAAATTTGATAATTTTGATATGAAAATAAAGTACAAAATTTAAATCTATAGAAATATAAAGTTTTCTATGAGTTTAAATTCGCATAAAATATATTTTAGTAAATCATTTGTGGGAAGGACCTGTGCAAATTTTTTTGTTTGAGAGATAAAATACTTACCAGTGGTGGCAGGTGGTGGCAGTTGTATGATTAAAATATTAATACCTTAAAACTCACTAACAATACATTTTTTATTTTATTTTTACGATAGTGTGGATTCGCTACAAGTCCAGAAAGTAATAAAATAGAAAATAAAGTCTAATTATAAAATTACTAGAGAAAAGTAGCTGAGCCCCCTGCAGAGCTGCCCTATACAGTGAACTGTCTATGCCTAATGAATAAAATTAGGTCTAACTTATCACTAACAGTATTTATTTTTATTTTATTTTATTTTTAATGTAGTACAGCAAAATAATAGGAAAGAGAAATCGAGTATACAACAAATAAAATGAAATATACTATAAGAAAACTGCTACTCTATTACTACGTCTAGACGAATCCTGACTGCTGGCTGCCAAAGGGACCGAGGTAGCATTAGCTACTGTCATCGAGGGATCAGGGAAAGGGAAATATGATCGAACCGTGTTATTCTTTCAATAAAAATTAATTTTATCGCCTCACGTAAACGCTGTTAGGTGAGGAATGTTCCACCCTATTTTAATTGTTTTAGAAAAAAGTAAAAGAAAACTAAACAGANTTGTTTAAAAGGTGCGTAAATGCTTGATCGGGGTTGTAGGGCTNGAGACAAGATTCAAAGATCTTTTTAAGGAGCCAGCCCGGAAGATGGGAATATCTNGAAACATNNNANGTGNCGTAATATCTAATTTAAGAGATTTGTTTTTCTTACTGAACGCCTTACGTCTAGCTTTGTACGATAAGACTCGGTTTGCCATTTCGGCAAGGATACTTCTACGCATGTCAGTGATCATTAACGATAATGTGTTGATGGGGTTACCTGTTTGTATAGNATGAAATTCATCTTGAAAATTAGTATAAAGGTCAATACGATCTAAATCTATAGGTTTATAAAATGAGTCGTGGAAGNGACTAAAATTGGTGGAATAGCTGATNAACTCAGCTTTTATAAGGGATTTAATATCTGAAACGGGATCATGCACGGGGGTAAAAGGCCTAACTACCGACGCTTTAATAAGCCGAGTGGTGTAATGTTTAATCGGAGAAGGGAGGGAAGTACGTCCGACATGTCAATTTCAACAAGATCGGATTCTTTAATGAAGGCGGNATTACGNNANTTATTCCAGTAACTGGGAAGTNGAAAATTGTCTTTGTCTTTATAGCGGACATGCTGATACTTGACGTGTTGTATAGGTTTTTTGAGAATCTGACAGGGGTGTACCAAAAAATGGTGTCTCGCTCCAATANGAAAGAGCCTATTAGGGTTAGTGAGTGCATCTTCTGGATGCTTATCGTAAGAGATTAAGGAAGCCAGTTTTCTGTCACGTCGAGATTTTTGTTTGAGTAATGTTTTTGCTGAGTAGGTGGACGTGGAGGCTGTGGCAATGGATAAATTGGAATATTGTTTGATGTATATACTTTTCATCGACTCAGCAGAGCGGTTTTTGTTGATTAAACTTGTACGGATATCTGTGC
>QKYT01000526.1:43756-54546 GCA_003550305.1 Glomus cerebriforme | reverse complement strand
AATTAAAAGGAGTTGAAGATTTAGAAACGATGTTCAAATAAAGGTACGACTGTATATTATTTTACGAGAATTTTATTATTATCAAATATTGCTATTATTATCTATAGTGCTGCAAAATTCATTTGGTGAATAATAAAATAATATTTTAACAAATGAATCCAATTTTTAAAATGAGCGAGAGGAAAATCAGTTAAAAATTTTTTAAAATTATGAGACATATTTTTACAACATGACATAACCAACACATACATTCAAAAAGCAAAAATTTAATTGACTGCTTTATTAAAAAAGGAAACGGCTAACTAATTATTATCTTTTGCCACTGATGATCTGATTAATTATTCTTGTTTTTTAGACAGGACCCCGAGTAATAGTAACAAGAACTTAATCTGCGCATATGTAAATTTTTCTTTAATTTATATATTTTTATTAGTATGTTACAATCCTTTAAAGGAATTTTATTGCTTGAACAAGTTCAATAATCCTCAAAAATTAAAAGTCATTATTGAAAAAAACTTTTCATGATGTGATCTCCTCTTCATTAAAATTGTCAAATTGTGATTTTGAACTGAGATGTATGAATTGAATATATTGAAATGATATTTTTATTGTCATTAATTAATAACAAGATGTTTTTCTATAGAATATAAAAGAAAAATTTAGAATTTTACTAGATATGATTTATTAGATACGATATTAATGTAAAATAAAATATAGTTTTATTTAATACCGGTAATTGTTAAAAATACATTGACTTTTTCAAATCAAATCTAAATTTAACTACAAAAATAAATCTGATGGGATAATATTTATAAAAATATTTTTAAACTAGGTAAGGAACATTTCCAGGAACCGTTGTGAGCGAAAGATCTTAATTAGTATATGATCAACACTTGCCTAGTAATAAATTATACATGATTTTTTAATTATTAATTTCTCATACAAAAGAACAAATATATGATTCGTAAATTGACAATTACATAATCAGATATTATTGATTTCATTTGATTGATTATTAATATATTATTATTATCTAGGACAACCCTGGAATGAATATTTATGTTTCTTATATTTAATCATTAATTAATTAATTCAAACAAATTTCAATTTGATTTATACTGTAATTAATATAAAGATTAATAATATCAGAGTAAAAAAATAAAATTATCATTCTAAAATGAATAACCAAATTACTAATCCTGAAGAACTTTGAAAGAGTAATGATAGTTAGATATCCCTTCTATTTCTATTGGATCTTTATTTCTTTGATTCCATATTTGCTTCCTCGCATTTATTGATATGTTTTTTATCACATTTTTTATTTTTTTTATTATTATCTATAATTGATTATTGAATATTCCTTTAATTGTTTCATGATATTATATGTATTGATCGTTGTAAGGAGAAAAAACAACAAAAAAAAATAGAATAGAAATCATAACAGATCGATGGAAAGGGCGATACACAGAGGTGGAAGAAAATTATACAGAAATATGGATCAAAACTAAAATAGAAGACCTAATACAAGAATAGAAATAAAAATAGATAATTTAGAATAGAATATAAAAGTTTTATTTTTCAACTATGATACAAATTATGTAAAAGCTAGTAAGATATTTATCATTTACACAATTTTTTCGGTGGTGAAATTTTATCCACATGGATAATTTCTTAATGCCGTAATGCCGGCCAAAAGTCACGTGATGTGAAATTTTTATGGCGATACTTATCCCCAATCTCCCAGGATATAACTAATACTTATTTATTATAAATCATTTTCAAAATTACTTCTCAAATGGTTAAACTATAAAATTCAATATGTATAATAAATTGCTTTACTATCTAGTATAATAAACATGATTATTTATTTATTATACACGTTAAAATTAAAATTTTCTTTTGACCGGCCTAAATTATGGACCAATTTGGGCTAATTTTTATAATGCCCTAAGAAGGTTTGACTAACATTAGTCATCTGACATTCATCAGCTATTAGTAAAGCTCAGTTCGAGCCGAGCTGAGCTAAAATTCGAGCCAGCTCAGCACATCTCGTTATAAGCCTGCCTCAAGCTGAGGCAAGCTGTGCCTTAAGGTGGCTTGGCTTGAGCTGAGTCAAGCCAGAAATATTGACTTTTGCGCAGGTAAATTGCTGATCTGTGCACAACAAATTTTTGATCTCTGCACAGCATATCTATCAACTGCCGATAAAAAAATTCAAAATTATTTAAGCTTCAAAGCTCACGAGCTGGCTCGTAGCTCATGAGCCAGCTCAAACGAGCCGCGTCAAAAGTTAACTCGAACAAGCCAAGCTCAATTGACTGCAAGCCGCGGCTCAGCTCGGCTGGGCGACCTCTTGAGCTGGCTTTGCTCGTGCGAAAAACTTTTTTATCTATGGGTCCTTAAAATTTATAATAATAGTTTATGTTTAAGTATATACAGCATAAATGCAATCGTACATATAACATTTTTTATTGAACAGTATGTACATAAATCATTATTTACACTGTCTATACAAAAATTCAGAGCAGAAAAAACTATATTAATAAAAATATCAAAATCATATTGAAGCACTTAACGCGCGTTCCAAAAAAGACAAATTATGAAATTTATGTAAATATATGTAAATATGATATAATTATAAATTTTTTAAAATTAATTAATTATAAAATAATAATTACCAATTACTTTATCCAGTTTACAATAAAATTCTGACCGGAATTATTAAAAATTGTCTAAAAAGGGCTAATATTTTTGGCCAATTCTAATTTTAATATTACTCGGGGACCTTATTTTACCAATCTTGGATTATTTCACATTTTTTATTCATCAGTATTATTAATTTTTTCAATTTAAAATTTTTTTCCATTTTAATTTCATATATTTTCACCCTACGAAAACTAAAGAAATTCCGTGGATTTTTTTTGATGACGCATTTTATTAAATTGGCCAATCGTCTAATTTATTGTGCTACAAGAAGAAATTGTTTAATAAAAATAATAAAAGATTATCCATCAAATATTATAATAACAATAGTTTTAAAGTTTTATTGTTGGAAACATTAATTGAACGAACATAAATCGCCCATATAATTTTTGTTTATAAACCAATAAAATGTTTAATTAATGATTAAGTAATAAAACCTAGACAACAGAGTTCATAATAACTAACATTTAAAAGGAATTTCTTTTTTCAAGAAATTTTGATAAATTTTTTTCCGCCGAAATTAAGATCATCGAAATTAGTGATATATTTGTACGTTATTCCTACCAATAAAGATGCTAAATTATCTTTTGTTTGCTTACCTAAATTTTATTTGATATTAGCATCAAGTATGCGAGTAAAAATAGGGTTCCGAACTATGAATAAAAAGTAAGATCGGATCTTGAAAGAAATTTTCACATGAATCTCTAGATAATACCTTTAACCGATTTTATTAGTGTAACCGTAAATCAAATATCTGTAATAAGTGGATCCACTTATAAAATTTATTTCAATTATTATTTAGACCAATGGCGATGATTTTTCTAAGATCAGCATACACTATCGGCATTCTTTTTTCAGGGCCTGAAATTACATAATGCCATTAAGTAACCTTATTATCCGGAGGCTACTCCCAAATTTATTCTTGATGCCCTTCGACAATTTCCCTATTTTTATCATGTTAATCTCTTTGCCTGGATTTTTGCGGATGTTTAAATGATTGCCGATTTAAGGTAGGGATAATCAATGAAAATGATTAAATGAAAGGTTCACTAATAATGGACCCTAACTTTAAAAGATCTTACGAAAAAATTTTTTGAAAAAATTTAATTCAAAATTATATTTCATCGAAAAAAAGTTTCATGATTCGAAGTTCGAACTTTCAAATTCCCGTATCGTCATCGTGCGCATTTTTTTAGGGTCGGAATTACAATAATTCCAGTCAGTATCTAAAAAAGGCAATAACTTTTGACTGACGCTATTTATAAAAGGAAAGATCTCCAAATTGGATACACATAAGATCTATACATATATATCTGATATACAAAGTTTGACATATTGGGATCATTGATTATGATGTGATCGATGAATTATTAACTTCAATTAAAAAATTACCATCTATATATTTGATATCGGATAAATCAAAAACAATAATATTAATTTAATTACAAATAAATAATGTGCATAACTGTACAAGTTTAAATTTTTTCAATAAACTTCCAAATATGATATAAGATTTGCTTGTTTTAAAAGTTTTATTTAAATTTCTTTTTTTTTTTAAAAAAAAAAAATAAATAAAATTTAATCGTAGAATCAAATTAAATAAAACATGTCTATTTTAAATAGAACATTATTGCTCCTCACTATAATAATATTATTGTCACCTATTAGTACACTTGCTTTAGACTCTTTAGAATACAATGAAGATTTACCTAACCTTCGTTTAGAAGGTTCAGATACATATAATGATGGAACAATTATATTACTTTTTAGTCAGGGAAATAATGAAACAAGATTCAACACAGATGAAATTCATTTACGCATTATCTTTGTCAATAGACAAGTTAACAAAGTTAAAATTGACTTGAGCTCGTATCCTGATCTTATTCCTAAATGTAAAGGATATAAATATTTAGAATGCTCTTTAAATCCAAGTGCATTAATAGATGGATATGTTCTTATAGAGTCATTTAGAAATAATACTCGAAAACAGATGATTGTAACGTGGGATGGAACAATACAGAGGTATCGTCAAAGTATACGTGTTTTTAGCATATTTTTTTTAAAAAAAAAAATTCTAAATTTATTTAATAATAAAATTATTTAGTGTACTTAATTTATGTGGGTATCAATTAAGCGTTGCTTTTGATTCAAAGCAAGACTTTTTAATAACAGAATCAAAAAAATCATCATTGATTTGGTCAAAATTTACCGTCAAGTACGTATTTTATTAATGTTATTTTTATTATATCATAATAATTCTGATTAAATTTGCGAATTTATTAGAAATAATTTACTAAAAGAAGAAAAAAGTACATATAATGTATCAAAAAGCAATACTAATATAGATTTGTAAGTATTAGTTTAATAATTATATAATTAATTATTAAATTATATTTATTTATATGATTTTTTTTTGTTATTTTTAGTTACGAGACTTTACCTCTAGTTGAAGGAGGTTATGCTACTATAATCTTTACAAAAACTATATTTAATAATAATAAAAATGAAAGTAATGAAATTTATATCGTATATTTTAAAGATGTTCCACCTTATAAACGATATTTACTTCATTCGTTTGATTCAATGATTTCGGAAAATGAATTTAGATATTTTGTAGGAGGTAAGATTAAATAATTATTACATTTAAATCTTTTTTTAATCTAATAAATAATATAAATGTTAAATTTTAATTTAGGGTTTAAAAATTCTTTTGATGGATCAGGATATACATATTTGTTTTTCTTTAAAAACCATTCTTTTCGAATTCATTTTTTATCAAATGGAGCAGTAACTTTTATTGATGTTAACTATCTTAATAGAATGAATGAAAAAATTTTTGCTACACCGTTATTTTATGGTGATTATCTAGGACAATCTAACAATTCATTAGTTATTTATGATGACAATTTTCAAATTAAACATGTATTGGATATACCTTATGATAACGAAAATAATTATATCTCGTTTATTATGCAAAAACAATCATTATTTTGGTCTTTTAATTATAATTATAATCAGAAATGGAATATAAATTACTATCCAATAAATTCAATTGACACTACGGGTACAATTTTAATTTATAAATTTAATTTTAACATTAATATATTAATAATTTGAATAATTAAATATCTTTTTTTTTTTTTTTTTTTTTATAGATTCTCGTTACATATATCAAAATCCCAGCATTATCGGAACTTATCCAAAAATCGATGAAATCGTTCAAATTCCAAGTAAAAATAGAAAACCATTTGATTTTATTATAAATTATAATAAACCAATTATGACATCTAATGAAAATATAATTATATATCAATATTTAAATGATAATGATATTATATTAAGACAAATAATTCCTGGACAATCTGAATTTTGTCAATTAATTAATGAAACTGCTATATCTATAAAAATATTTGTTAGTACATTACATCAAATAAATGCTAAATATGGAATTAGAGTAGAAAATAATTTTGTTAAAATTCAATTTAATGAAGAACCTTTATTACAAATTTCAGAAAGAATTTGGACTTTTAATACATGTAAGTTTTTTAATTTATTTTGAGGTTAATTTTTTTTTTTTTTTTTTTTTTAATAAATTGAAATTTCTGTTTCTTAATTTTCTTTTTCTAGCTTTGGAGACTCCAGAAAAGTTAGCGGGTATTTATTTATTACTTACAAATTATTTGTGTAATAAATACATAATGATAATTGTTTTTGTATTTAATAGATCAAGTCACATTTATTGCTCGCTTAATATTTGACGAGAAGAATATTAAATTTTATGAAAAAATTACTTCAAAACACAATAATATACTTAAACAACTTAAAGATGAATTGGTTCAAGCAATACCAATCGATCCAATACGGTTAAAAATCCATAAAAAAGTTCAAATTGAAGACTCAAATGGACAAGTATTAATTTCTGCCACCATTATGCCACCTACTATAAATATTGGTACTGAAAGAAGTACAGATTCCGTATTAAAAGATTTAAATGAATTGATTCAACAAAAGAAATATAATATTATATCAAATGGAGGGATTACAAGATTTTTAGATGAAAATTATGGAGTTATAGCAATACGTAAGTAGCCATATTTATAAATTCTATTTATTTAAATTTTTACGCAGGAGCGTGGCACCTTGATCGTTTCCGGTCACGTGACAATATTATACTACTTAAAGGACGAAAATGCCATTATCAAATTTTATGTGACATATTATAATGTGCGTTTATAGGTCACCCTGCGTATAAAATTTAAACTTTTGTTTATAATTATATTTAACTGTTTATTTAACATTTACGCTGGTAGCTGATTTTTGGACAAGGTATAAAAATGACCTAATAATTTTGCTAATTTCAACTATAATTACGGGTATTATAATACTTTATGCGCATTATAAATATCCAGAGGTAAATTTTAATTTATTTTTTTGATAATTTGATATTGTATAATCAAATTAATATACCCATTAATATTTTAATTAGGGCAAAAATTTTTTTTCGATCATAAAAATTATATTGGTCACATATGATTTAATTTTAGATATTGCATTTGTCATTATAAGTGCAAATGACGTACCATATTTATTTGTTTTCAGGTAAAAATTCTATTACGTTTCTTTTATCTTGTTTTGTTTTTTTTTAAGAAAAAGACAAATTGTTTATACTAAAATATTCTAATTTTAGTCTTAGTTCGGTCGTAATTCCGATTTTATTTAATATGACAATGACCATTTATTCATTAATTCAAGAAATAGTTCATAATAAGGATTTTAATAAATGGTGTAAAGAAAATGGCTTTATTACATCAATATTTACAGTATTATCGAGTGCAGATGTTGAAGCACTTCATATTCTTTCATCTAAAATTGCTGGATTAAATGCTTTTTCTGCACCTCCATTATCAGCTAAAATTTCAAGATTAGTATTTTTGGCTGGTTTTATTAATATTTTCTTGGAAGATATTCCTCAATTTATTATTCAGGTATGAAAATTATAAAGCATTGTATTATAATCGTTAAAAAAAAATATATATATATATATTAAACACAATCTTTTTTTTCCAACTTAGATCTATTATCAAAAAAGTATAATTGTTTACACAATTATTCCTACTCTTTCGCTTATTTCAAGTTTTATTACATTATGTATTAGTATTATTGGAAGAATTTATTACTTTTTTATATATTTTCATGGAAATCATAAGAATAGATTAACGATATTAAGGGACTCTATAAATACAGTATTTAACATATGATATTTCTTATTAGTAGCAATATTTAATTTTCTTTAATTTAATTATATTTAATGTTAGGGAGGTTATTCGTACATGGCAGACTTACAGTATCATAATTTGACAATTTATTATAAAAGTACTAAATTATTGTTTTTATTTAATTTATAATATTTATACTACATAGTATAATTGTATATATATATATATATATATATTTAATTTATTTTAATTTTTATTTTATAATAATTAATTTTTAAAGACTAGAATACAGAGAAAATTTTATTCATCGTGCAATGTTATTGCACCCTAGGGACGCGTAAATTTTTTTGGTTTGAAATAAAAATTTCTTTCATTCTAATCTAAAAACAAAATATTTTAATTATTAATATCATTGACGGTATTTTGGTAAAAAATAATTAAGAAAATTTAATAAAAAATTTTGAGAAATTTAATTAAACAATTTCATCTCATACAATATAGCCCGAGTTGTAATTCTAGATAATATGCAAAAATTTGTCGTTTTAGTTTAAAGTATATCATCATCTGTACACAATATTATTATGGTGGACGAGGACTTAAAATATTTTTTAACTCGATTATATATAAGGATAACGGAAAAAATAATTTATTGATATTTTGCTATTATACAGTACATTAGAATTTAGAAGAAAAAATAATTATGTAAAAAAAACCAATAAAATTTTATTTTAGAGGTTTTGAAACCTAAGTCCGACGAGTAAAAAAATTACACTACATTTTATGTTTTTTAAAAAAAAAAAGTTCAACAAATTGTAATAATAATATATTGAATAAAAATGTTTATTTTTTAATAACCTGAAAAATTTCCCAATCATCTGCTTTAAACCTTGCTGGTATATCTACTTTAGGATAAGCACGATTCACATCACTATACCAAGTATCGTCACAAAAATTGAAATCTTTACCATTATGATCATGACTAAACATTGGGCCATGATATGAAGAACAACCTATAGAATTTAAATCACCATAACTATAGCCTACTTTTGCACTATAAAGGTTACTTCTATCTGTAAGTGAGAATATAAAGCTATCACAGGTGGACTTAAATGTATCACTAGAATCCCAGCTAAGTGGATTATATCCTCCAACTATATGTTCTGAATTTTCGATTTTTACAATAACAATAGTAGGTCCTTTGTTATCACATTTTTTATGAAATTNTTCAGCTNTATTACCGTCTCTGCTGGCTCTAAATAAAAGATTAAATTTATAGGATTTTCTACCAATCCAATTTGCAATAATTGTAATATGTTTTTGATTAATTATAATAGAATCAATATTATATGTTGATTGCCGCCTAGGAGATTGTATATTCATATTTAATTGCTTATTTNGAGCCATGNGAAATACAAGTATGTCACTAATTAAATCTTTTGGTAATATTTCTCTAAAAGGATGTACTTTAATAATAAAATCTTCTGAANTAATNTAATAAAATCTNATTNATGGAACAAATCTATGAATAGTTCGTTCCATAATTGTAATTTCTTCTTGATTCCATTGTTTAGGATTTTGTGAAATATCAGAGTGTTGAGCCAAACACCATTTAATCAAATTATCCCATATAACAATTTCATCCAATAATAAATCATCCCTTTTCAAAAGTAACTCCAATAATGGTGCTTTTAGACTGACAAATTTATTAGAATTAAACAATAAATTAGGATCCTCACAAATTTTATCGAGAGAAACATGCCATAAATCTGAGAAAGAACTATGTTGATAAGATGTTTCAAGAATTTCAACAGGATTTCGTTGTAAAAATTCATCCTGATGTTTAATCAAGTAATCTTGAATATATTGAATTAAGGTCTGAATGTTAAGTTCATCCACTACAATCAAAAGTTTTAAAACATCAGTTTCTTGTAATTGCTCCAGATTAATCTTTCCGCAATAAATAAATCTGAATATAAAAAAAATAAATATATTTGTGATTTTACGTAAATTACAATATATCCCATAACTTTTCAATTATAACTTTTAAATTACCTTAAAATCATTTCAAATAATCGAAATGGAATATTGGGTTTTTTAAAAATAAATTTTCCATCCTTTTTTTCAGCCCATTCTTTAGAAAATGCTGCATGAAAATATTGTGACCTTGTGCGTAAAATAAGTGAATGTGCATGAAGTTCCTTTACATTTTCATTTTCGCCAGCGTAAATAATAACATCGTATTCTTTATCATTTTCAAGTAATTTCTCCAAATCACTAATAACTTCTTGAGGACATTCAAAAGGCATTTTTGTTTTAAGAACAAAAGAGAAAATTTTTTTTAATCACGGATATGATGATCATTTTAGCCTAGTCTTACAGTGGCGCCATTTATACATCAAATATCCCTCCAATTGGAGTTCTAGTCTATGGCTCATCATTTCCTAATTTATTTATTTATTTTTAAATGTCAAACGCAAAGTTTTATTTAGAAATCGTTTCCGGCTGGCATTCTCTAAAAAAGAAAATAACATGATCGTGTATATTTTCTTTTTCTAGCGCGTTTATATTAATCTCTTTAACCTCCTTAACTTGAACGTAATGTTAACCGCACTATATTAAATTTTCAATCCACGACATATTAACACTATATACAGAATGCACTATATAGTTGTTAGTGTCAGCTGATTGACATTTTGATAGTGTTATCGCTTGTTATTGGCTGTTATGATAAATGATGCATTCTCAAAAAGGAAGGAGGTAGGTATTAATTTGGTTAGCATCATGCAGCAAAACAGGGACCATTTTTATTTATATATATATATATCATATCATGATTGTGGTTCAGTGCAGTGTTTGCAAAACCGCGCCGCA
>QKYT01000526.1:0-24136 GCA_003550305.1 Glomus cerebriforme | reverse complement strand
GNNNANNNGGGGGGAGCTATGNCAACCNCTGCGCCAAAGGCGCAGAAACAGGTTGCCCAATCAGCGGCGCAAGCTGCTAAAAATTTATTATATTCTTTTAACAGATGATTCCTATGCGAAAATGATAATTTTTAATCTAATAAAAATTTTCTTTATAGTTAAATCTGATAAAAGTATCATTGGATTAAATATAAGGCATATTGATTATATACTAATTAAGATCTTTTGCTCCGGACTTAACAATGGTTCCCAGAAACGTTCCCTACCTAGTTAGTATTACATAATAATTGACAGCTCTTAACCGGCGAATTACAAATTAAAATATTTTTTTTAACAATAAATTACAATACTATATCTTTATAGAATTTTTTTTAAAAAAAATATAATTATTTAGTAATATAGTATACATATATAGCGTGGAATTGAAAAAATATTTTTAAATTTTAAATTAAAGTTGAACATTATCCTACAACCTGATATTATCCAAAAATTTGGAAAAGTTTTCTAAATTTATTTTTTAATTGCCAAATTTAATTTTTAAATTTGAAAAATTCCAAAGGCAAAACTCTCTTCTGAAAATCTGAAAAAAAAATAGAAATCCGTAGCAAGATAACAAAATACAAGTTTAAAAAGTTTAGGAAAGATGGGAATAAATATCTCAGTAGAAGAAGTAGCTATATTTGAAAGTTTTAGAGTGAAAGTATCAGAGCAAGATGTAATACTGTTACAAGCAGGGATAAAGCCGGATGAACAAGATGTAAAGATTAGAGAATTTTTAGACATAAACAGAGCACAGCAGTGTTAATAAGATCGATAGCAACTCTAATACATGAAAAAATGAAAGAATAAACAAATGAACTGTGCAAAGCACAGTATATGTCAAATTTGATTAAGGATAAAAATGAAATAAAACAACTTCAAGAACAGGTGGAGGTAATGACACTACAATACAGGAGCGAAAAGACATCAATAAATGAGCAATTAATGAAAATGAATGAGAAATTGTAGCAAACAGTAACGGAATGGAACATATTAAAAAATACATGGGAGTAAAAAAAGCAGAAATGATATTAAAAAAGAGTGGATACTATGAATCGAAAGAGCATTATGAAGAGTTGGGCGAGAGTGACTGCGTCTCAATAACAAAGAATGAGGACAGCGATGACGAAAGTATGGCAGACTCGTTAAATGATAGGTTCAGAAACTTAGCGATACCACCAAGCATGAAGGCTTTAGGAAAGACACCTGAAAGAAGGGAATCAATAGGAAGTAATCAATTAACTAAAACAGGGAATTCCTGAAAGACTTGATGCATGTGACAAAGAAATTGAAAAAACATAAGGGAAAACAAAGTTATTCCAAACACGTTTTAGAGGTAAATTATGCATCATACATGCGGAGTAAACAAAGAGTAGTTGACACAAATGATCAAAAATGACATGATCAGCATGAACGTGAGTTATGAACAGATTGAGGAAAAATTCGCTAATCACAACAATCACATGACAGTGACGGTAGCAAAATTACAAGATGCAAACAAAATAATGATGACCAATCATGGAAGGAAATATAAATATGTGAAATTGTATAAATTAAATCAAACGATTGGTCACACTAGAATTTTGATGAAAAATATACCCAAACATGTGACCAAAGAAATGTTGGTAGAAGCAATAAGAGAAAATATGGGTAACCCAGGAGAGTTAAATTATAAAATTAAAGAAGAAATGATAAATGTAGAGACTGAAGTAGAAGTACAGATACTGGATAAAAAGTTCAAAGGATTATGGTCAATACCATGTAATAGGTATAGAATAGAAGTTTAACAGATACAAATAATATCTGAAAGAGAGTTAATGGATAGGAGGAAATTTATGGCTAAGATAGTAAATATACCACCGAACACAACAGAACAATAATTGGAGAAAGAATTAACATTACGACATGCTAAACATTGGAAGGTATATAATATATAGAAGACACAAAAATGGAAGCACTTATTTCATTCACGATGTACAAAGATAGAAATCTGGCTACACAAAAGAAAATTGCAGTAAAAGATAAAGAATGTAAGTGGAGATGGTCAGATAAAAGTAAGGAGACCCAGAATAGAGTATCATGGAGTAGGCAAATAGATAATACCAAAAACTGCGGAATTTGTGATAAAGTAAATCACATGATACAATATTGTTTTTTTAGATAAAGGAAGGAAAATATCTTCTGCACGATATGCAAAAAGAATGGTCATTGGAATATCACATGCTATTTTAGAAAATATAATGAAAGAAGATTTAACAACAACAATAATAGAGGAAGCTTTCAAGAGAGATTACAGAATAGAGATAATCATAGAGAAGCAAGACCAGATTTCAAGGATAGAAGACAGTTTTTCGGACAGGAGCAAACAGTATACCAATTAACGTACAAAGAGCAGTCAATAGATCAAGATTCAAAAATGACAACAATCAAGGACAGGGTAATAGAAACAGATATATGGGTAACAGAAGATATAACTACAGCAGTAGCACCAGATACGATGGAAGAGAGGATAGAAGAGTCTACAGTAGCTCTTGGCGCTACTAAAAATTTTAATAAAACAAATAAAAATAGAAAGGATGATAGAGGAAAGGAGAAGATCAAGGAGATAGACGAGGAAGAATCAATAGAAATATTAATAAAAAAATACAAAAAAATTAAATATAATAAACGATGATAATGATATATTAACAGTGACTACGCATAATATTAGAGGAATTAATGATACAAATAAAAGAATAGAATTCATAGAAAAAATTAAAAACAAAAAATGGAACATTATAGGCCTCACGGAAACAAAGTTAACAGAAAGGAAAAGCAAATACGCCGGCATTTAAAAGTATAGAATACAAATATACAATGATTGGATCTCATCATGAAGAGGATAGCAAAGAAGGGGTACTTTTCTTAATAAATAATCAGTTGGAAAAGCATATTCACCAAATAGAGATGATAAAAGGAATGGCGTTAAAAATAGACTTAATTTTCTCTAATACACACCAAATTAAAAGTAAAAAACAAAATAAAAATAAATATATAAAAAACAAAAAAACAAGATAAAGGAAAAACAAATAAAAATATGAGAATTATATTGTTATATCAACCAAATGAAGATTTAAAAAGGAAAAATATGATACAGAATCAGTTAAACAAATGACTCAGTAAAGAGGTAAAAGAAAATTACGAAGTAATAATAATGGGGGATTTTAACAAAATATAGAGGGAATGAAAGAAAAAACAATATAATAAAATAAAGAAGATGACGGTAAAGATGTTAAAAAACAAGGGATATATAAATGTACACAAACAAATAGTTAAGCTAGAAGTTACATGGAAAGGACATAATGGTGAATCAAGAATTGATTTTATCTGGGTAAATGATTTATTAGTAGATCGTATTAAATCATTTAAAATTAAGAATTTGAAAAAGTATACAAAAAGCAATCACAAAATATTACAAATAAAATTGGATAAAAATAAGGAAAAATCAGAAGGCAAAGGAAAATTAGAAAAGATCAGGAAAATAGATAAAGAAAAGATAACAGAACAGATATGGTCGCAATTTTCAGATGAAGTTGAGAAGATTATACAAAATCATAATTGGGCAATATTGAAGACATTGATGAGATGGAAGGTATAATAACGAATGCAATGATAAAGTGCAAAGAAGAGATAATTTCTTATAGATTTATAATATTAAACAGAGTAATGATACCGAAAGAAATAAGAGAAATAACATCACAACAGAATCAAATAGAGAAACTCATAAAATTATATAAACAAATATTGAAACAATACAAAGAAACAGTAAGGGTAAATGAAGAAATAATGGGAAAAGTAAGGAAAATGATGCTAAAATACAATAAAAATAACAAAAATAGGAAATGAAGATTAAAGAAGTTAAAAATATTAATATAGGAAACTTGGATCAGATGAAGGAATTGAAAAGAAAATGGAAAAAAAGAGAAAAAAAAGAGGACAAAAATGATAGAAATGGACAATATAAATTTAGCGATAAAGAGAAGAGAAGAATGGATGAAAAAAGACCAAGGGAAAATGATAAAAAGCATACTATGGGAAAAGAAAACAGCTAAATTAAGGTTAAACAAGGTAATAAAAGAAGATGGTGACGAAAAATATAGGATTTTAATGAAAGAACAAGATATTTTAAACGAAGTATATAACCATTATGAAAATTGGACTGGCAAAAGAAAGGTAGAGTGAAAGGAATGGAATAAATGGGAAAAACAATTTGAAGAAAAAGAGTGGATTAATGAACAATGGTATGAAGAGTTAACGAGCAAAATAGATGAAAAAGAATTAATTGAAGTACTAGCAACAAGTGCGAATGACAAAGCACCAGGCATATTGGGAATTACTTATGACATGTGCGTGGAAAAGAACAGGATCACAAATAAGAGCTAAAATAGTGATACTATGAATAAGATATTGAATAAGGTGGAATATCCAAAGAAATGAAAAGAAAGGATTATTTATCCAATACCTAAAAAAGATAAGTGGGAAGGTAACTTAAACTTGACGCAACTAATAACGTTAATAGAAATGCTTAGGAAAATATTTAACAAAATTTTGACAGGAAGATTAAGTAAAATATGTAACTACATAACATATTAAAAGGACACAATTACGCAGCATTAGAAGGGGACAGTATATTGGAACTGATAAAAATAATGTTAAATATGTTACAAGTAGAGTTCCAATCTGAGGATCGATGGATGGGGATATTTTAGCAATTTACATGTGGATTTAATCAATAAAGGTAAGGATTTTTTTTCGGATACACTAAGACCATATCTCAATACACAATATAGTAAATTTAAGAGTGTTGTTAATAATAAAAAAAAAAGAGAAATCAAATCGGATTGAATTTGTTATCCGATCGGATGGATTTTCGATCCGAGTTGAATTTCTTCTCCATTTTATAATTGAAACAGATTTTAATTCCACTATATTGTGCATTGAATAGAATCCGAAGATATCTCAAAAAAATCTTAACTTTAATTGATTAAATCCATGTATAATTGTCAAAATGTGTCCATCCATCGATCCTCGGATTGGAACTCTAGTTACAAGAAGCCAAAATGGAGAATAAAGAAATTTGGATTTTATTTCTAGATATTAGCAAAGCATATGATTCAGTTAGCAGAAAAATAATGGAAAAAGCATTAAATAGAATAAAAATACCAAGAAAGATAATTAACTTAAGGATTTTGTAATTTATCGCCATGGCGATGCATCGCCACTGTCACGTGATTCATAATTCCGGCCGGAATTAAATGATCTGCAATGAAATTGCCTTTTTAGGAATCTTGCGTAACCCAAAATTGAGAGAAACAAAATTGCTTTTTTTTGGATCGTGTAACGTTACCTAAGATCCAAATAAGGATATTTTGGCCAGCGTTATAAAATTTGGGCAAAATTAAACATGTGATGAATAACATGTGACAAATAGTATTTATCATACCGAAAAAATTCTGTCCCTAGAATAAATAGTAAAAATGGAAAACTACGGTGTGACGCGGGGGGTGACAAATTATTATATAGTAAACTCACGTGGGGTGGCGATGCATCGCCATGGCGATAAATTACTTTTTCCTTAACTTAATTATGGACATTACGGAAAATAGATATAATAGAGTAATTGTAAATAACAATATGACTACTAGATTTAAAGTACAGGATGGAATAGATCAAGGTGAAGTGTGGTCGCCTATCTTGTGGAGAATATTTTTCAATCCAATGCTGTGTGAACTAAAAAATTATGAGAATCTAGAATATACAATGAAATGCAATGACAATTTTATAGCTAAAAGTAATGAAAAAATATTTACAGCTAATCATTTTGCTTTCATGTATGATACAAATATAGTATCAAATAATAAAGATAATTTGAAGATTTTATACGGAATTTGAGATAGTTATTTTAAATTAAGTGACATCAAAGCAAATCCTACAAAATTCGAATTATTGAACATGAATGCAGAAGAGTCAGAATTAGAAGTAAATGAACAAATAATAAAGAAGTCGACAGATAAGAATGGAATAAGATACCTAGGAATTTATATTAGAGAAGATCTGGATAGAAAAGTCACGTTAAATAGAATGAGGAAATTAATAGATAATGCAGTAAGACAAATGAAATACAAAAGATTAATAGATAAACAATGCATTTATATATGGAACAGAGTAATAATACCGGTGCTAGAGTATCAACTACAAGTAGTGACTATATCAGAAATGGAAAGTAACAGATTAATGGCGCCGATGAAAAAATTGGTAAAAAATAAGGCGGGATTAGCTCAAACAACGCCAAATTTTATATTACAGGATGCTGATGCTTATGCAATGAAAAACATTTATCAATTACAAATAGAACACAACATTAAAAATCTATTATATATTATGAATAATAATAGGGAAGTGGAAATAACAACGAGAATTAGAATGGACAAGATAAAAAAAGAAAATTGGATAATAGGGTGTATATGTGAAAATATTGAGAAAATAAAAGGTAAAAAAAATGATAATATAATAGGAGTGTTAAAATTATTAGAAGATAATGGAATAAGAATATGTTTACATAATAAGATAAATGAACATAAAGATAATAGGGGTGAATTCAAAATTAATATGATAATAGGGAAGGATACAGAGAATAAAAGTATTAGTAGTTTAAGAAAAAGTAATATTAAGTATATGGAACAGATAATAACAAAGGATAATAAATTAAAAAATTGGAAAACAATCTGTGAAGAAAATAATAGATAACAAATGGTAGAAAACCAGGATGGATGAAAAAAATAGAATTAATTACAACACATAACAATAATGATAGAAGATTAATAGGAGTATATGAAGATTTAGGGAACATTATAAATAGAAGGAGAAAAGAAAAAGAAAACATTAAAGATAAGTGGGATGAGATAGAACAAAAATTTGAACAAGATGAGTTCACAGAATTGAAAGAAATAAATGATAGACATATACAAATAGACAATATAATAGAAGGGGATATGTTGTGCGTCAGATGATGATGTCGACTGTATTTTTTAAAGGAGGTTATTTTCACAACCATAAATCTGATTGGATTGAAATTTCAGAATTATATATTTATAAATGTGATAAATAATTTTGCTTAAACCAAATACATTAATACCAAAAATTTCAAAGTTTAATTATAACCAAAGTTTTAAAATAACATTATATGCAATATATCATTCTTTATTAATTATATTTATATGAAAATTTCAGAATATATGTAATTCATTATGCTGCACAAGTTTACTTATAAAATTAAAGGAGTTTAATTAATAATAAAAAATGTTTACTTAGAGCGAACTGTTCAAAATCAACATCTGACGCGCGTCAGCTGTCGATGATGCAAATTGTCATTTGACGCACAACATATATATATTAAAAAATAAAATGAAAGAAGAATTTATAACAAATTATTATTATAATAAAGAATTAAAATATATAATCGAAGGAAGAATGGATAGGGTTTTGATAAAACAGAAACGAGATAATGAAAGGGAAAAAAGTATAATATATAAGACAAATAGTAAAGATGAGATGAAAAATGGTTAATTGGTATAATAATAACGTTATTAATGGTTAAAAAAATGGAATTTGCAAGATTAAAATTAACACAACTAAATGTAATATTAATCAAATTTTAAAGAAGGTGATACAATCGAAAGAAAGACAAATTTGGAACATAAATAATCAAAATTATATTAATAAAATAATTGATTTATTGGAGGAATATAATATAGATATACAAATAGACGAGTTAGAAAAACAAAAAAGTAAAATTAATAAGAGAGAAGAGGAGGAGCAAAATATATTAGGCGAAATTAAAACAGAAAAATGGGGAATAAAAATTTTAACAAGACAATTTAATGCATATTGGAAAAATAATATAATTGATTATAATATAAGAAAAGTGATGAAAGATATAAATCAACTTAAAAACAAGGCAGAATGGATAGTGCAAAGTAGAAATAAAGAATTAAGAATGAATATAGACAAAGATGAAATTGATTGGAATAAAACATTTAATTTCATAATGCTAAAAAATGAAGAATTAACGTTTGAAATGATGACAAAGAATATGAAAAAAAGAAGTTATAGAATAAAAAACTTTTTAGAAGAATTACATACACTGGAATTGATTAATAAGAGAAATAATAATTTAGACGATATTAAATGTATGAGATGTAAAGTGGACAACGAAAATTGGAATCACATATGGAAATGTGAAAATAATTCAACAACTTTATACGAAATTGTTCAAGAAAATTTACAGAAAAATATAGAGAATTTAAAGAAGAAAAATATTTACGTTAACGAAGCAAGATGGAAGGATCGGATAATAAATATTTTATTAGAAAAATCAACGACGAAAGTGAATCAACTAATTATCATGAATGTATAAAAGGTATTTTTAACAAAAGACTATCAGAAATAGAAAAAAACAAAGATATTATGATAGAAATGGAAAAATTTATTGAAGGAATAGCAATAGGATCGAAAGACAAAATATGGAATGATAGATGTGACAAAATTAATAAAATGGGAAAATACTGTATATAGATAATAAAAAAGAGATATTTAAATATAAAAAAGACAATAAGGCAAAGGACAAAGTGAGTAGGGTAAAATTAACAGATCATATTTGTTTGGAAGATAACGAAGAAAAAATATATAAACTAGCGAAAAATAATTTAATTAGAAATAATAAAAAGATAATATCTAGAGTAATAGCAGATAGGTATATAGAATGATTAGTAACAAAACAAGAAAGAGTTCAAAAAATTTGGTCTACGACATATATTTATGATTTAGAATTTTGATAATACTATTAGATATTAGGATAGTTGTTACGGTAAAAATTTTATAATTATTATATTGTATTAACAAAGGCTTAACAGAATATAAAGCTATACTAGTAAAGCTGTATAATAATTAAAATTAAATAAATAAATAAATAAATTTTTAAATTTCCAAAAAATTCGGTATTTTTGCTGATCTGCTTGTGTAACAATCACCTGCTGCACGGCAGGGGACCAACACTGCCAATCTCTTAAATCTAAGTCTAGCCTTTTATATAAATCATTTACAAAAATTTCATTATGAAAATGGGTTTCATTTATGGTATCTACATCACATGCTCAATTTCTGCATAATGGAGTTTTAAAAGCTGCATTTTTCGTCACTAATAAATTGAAAATTTTCTCTCTTTTTTTTTTTTTAAAAAAAAAACAAGTATATGTTTAGACATGTCTTATAAACATGAATTTGGTGTTATAATAGCACTCGAAAAACTACTTGAAACTGAAGCCAATTATGATGTCATCATTCACGTCGGAAAAGAACCCAATATTAAAGAATTTCATACCCATTCTAATATCTTAAGCTGTAGTTCCAAATATTTTAATAAAATACTTTTTGGTGAAAATATTCAGAAACAAAATGGAAAATATGTAATTAATAAACCAAATTTTACTCCTCAAGCTTATGAACTTATTATAAAGTAAGTAATGAAAGAATACAAATTAATTCTAATATATTCCTTTTGCAAATTGACTTATCCCTATTTTTTCTTACATTATAAGGTATATTTATACTGGTTACATCAATATTAGAAATAAAACTGAAATTGAGCTTTTGGAAATCACTATCGCTTCTGATGAACTAAAGTTGGTAGAATTAACCAAAATTATAAAAGATTCTATCATTGAAGATCTACATAAATCCTTAAAATATTGTGACACAGTTGAAATTCTTCAAATGGTTTATTATCATAAATCACTCACTGATTTACAAGAATTTTGTTTAGAAATAATTTGTTTCGAACCTAGAATTTTGTTTAAATTTAATAAATTTATTAAATTACCTGCTTCTTTATTAGAAGTTATTCTAAAAAGAGATGATTTAAATTTATTTGAAGTTGAAGTTTGGGAAAGTCTAATTAAATGGGGATTGGCACGAGAACAGGGACTTAAACGAGATACTTCTAAATGGAATCAAGAAGACATAAATGCCTTTAAAAGGATTCTTTATAAATTTATTCCTTTAATTAGATTTCATGAAATGTCTTCTGAAGATTACATTAATAAAGTTAAACCTTATGAAGAAATTTTGTCTCAAGAATTAAGAGATGATATTTTAAAATCCCATATGATTTCTGGATATATACCAACACTCAATATTTACACACCAAGATGTACAAAATATAATGTTGATTCTACTATAGTTAATCAAGAACATATTGCACTTTTCGCCAATTGGATCGAAAGAAAAGAGAAACATTTAAAATATTTCAAAGCCGTACCTTATGAATTTAATCTTTTGTATAGAGCTAGCAGAGATGGTAAAAGAGCATCTAATGAATTTCATAAAAAATGTGATAATAAGGGATCTACAATAATCATATTAAAAGTTGAAAATTCAGAACAAATAGTTGGAAGATATGATGATAAATTTCGATCAGATTCGAGTAAGTCTATTTATAATGATGATAGCTTTATATTCTCATTTACAAGCAAAGATAACCTTCAAAGTGCACAAATAGGTTATAATAAAAATAAAAATATCTCTATTTATGATGGTTATGATGACAAATATAGTAAGCATCATGAATGTGATATAGACAAACGTAAAAGTTTAACTCGGCATGGTTTATTAAAGTTATCTTTGTTACCATTTGTTTCATCAAAAGTTATTTCAGAAAATATAAGTGGTAATAATTCAGATTTACGTCTTTCTTACTTTGGTTCTTGGTATAATTGTATAAGTGATTATTCTTCTTATCCTAAAATTGATATACCAAATGTGCTTAAAGTAGAAGATTATGAAGTTTTTCAAATTATAGAAAAACCACTAAAAGTACCTAAATAAATGATCAAATTGAAAAAAATAGTACAGATCTTGGCCACGAAGAAATTTTGATAAAACAGAAAAAGTTGGAAGATATTGTAATATATATTAGTGCATAGCATTTTATAAATATTTAACATAATTATTGGTATATTTATGTATATTTTATTAAAATAAATTTAAGTTTAAATTATAACAGATCATTATCTAATTCTACAGTTTAATCATGTGGTTAAATTAATAAATGTACTAGGTTTAAAAAAAAAAATAAATATTAAATAGATGTGACGTTAAAACATTAACATTTAACAGAAAGCTAGGATGCAGATTTACAAAGAAATTTCTCACAGTTGAAAAATCTTAGTTTTAATAGATCAATTTTAATAAACTTTATTTTTTTTTGATTATTGAAGTGGAGTAAAATTCAACAACATTATTTTAGGTGATGTCTAACTACGACTACAATTGATTTTAACGTTGGTCAAGTTTATAGCACTATAATTCCGCCAAATTATAACTTCATAATGCCAGAAGAAATGATTTGCATGAGTTGGAATATTCTAATTATTTTGAAACGAATGTCTCTTTTTTCTCTACCTACCTTCGCTTTTACAATATGGCATATTTAAAATTATTTTCAGGAGATTTATCTGAATTGTTAAATGAAATTATACAATAATTTCAAAATGATTATAAAACATCATATTCATGTATTTTAGTTACTAGATCATTGTGTCGTTTAATAATTCCATTATTATGAGAGGATCCAATTACAATTCTTCTCAACAAATTTGAATTTCATCTTATTGGAATTTATTACTTAAACTAGTTGGTGATGACTTTGCTAATATTTCAAATAATTTATTCCAATTAAACCTTCTTTCACGAATGAAAACGGTAATACTGATGGATATTTTGATTTGTTCTTTTAATTTCTTTGCTACAGCAAACCTTTTCTTTAGATACATTTGGATAATTGATTTTCAATTTTTTTTCTTACTTTTATACGTGACTGACTTTTGACAATTCATTTAATTAACAGCATGTGACAAATATTAAATATATATTTAATATATTACCAAATTCAAGCACGTTGTGTGAATATTATCTGGAATATTATCCAAATGCAGTAATACCATTCGTACATAACATCCAAGCCAAAAAATATATACTATAAAAAACAACCAAATCACAAATTCCGCTACATGAAAGTTTATACACTGTCAATATCCATTTATTTGTACAGTATATTGCCTTATATATTGTTCTATAAACTTTTATTTATTTATTATTATTATTATTAATTTAATATTATCTTAAAATTGTTACATATTAAAATTATTATAATTCCTATTAATCGACTATCTTCTATATTATAATTATTTATCCATTTTCCTTTTCCTTTATCTTCTTCAACAGTCTTATTTCATCTTCATAATAGCTTATGTAAAATTAATTGTCTTTCTATAATATTATCAATTATTCCAACATATCCCCTAATCATTTTCTTCATCAAACAATTCCTTCAATTCACTTTATTATTGTTTTTTTTCTAATTCTTTAAACCATTTTAGTATTAGTCCTCTTGTTCTTATTTATAAATTTGTTTCCATCTTTTAACCTATTTGTTTTTGTAATTATCTGTTTTTACACATAATATTTTACATGACTTATACCTTTTTATTCTCTTTATATGTTTCCCTTCCCATAACACCCTACAACAATATTTTTCCACCTTCAATTCTATGTTTGGTTTTATCTTTAAATATTATTAAATCATTTTTCATTTCTCCTTTATCTTATATACATTTTCTAATAAACAATTACTAATCCACTCAGTTTATTTTAATTGATTGATCCTTATACTAGTTGTAATATCCACTTCTTAATTCTATAAACCATATAAGTCTTTCACTCCATATAGATCTTTATCAAATGAAATGCTGTTTGGAATGCTTATCACTAATCCAGCCTTTATTAATTTTTTTCCAACTCATCTGTGTATCACTTTTTTAATCATTATTTTTTCGATTGATTAACTTGTTTTATATTTTCTTTTATCTTCCTTATTTCTTCTTTTCATTTGTATATCTTCATTTGATTTCTTTCTTCCTAATATCTTTTGAATTTTCATTTCACATTAATTAATATTTCGTAAGTTAATATTCCTTTTGGTGTTGTATCTCCATTTCTACAATGTTTCTTTTGTTCATCAATTCATTAATCGTAGCTTCAAGATCTTTCCAATGGTATTGTCTCATTTTTCATTCTTTTTCTTACTTAAATTTAGTTGGTGTTATATTCAGTATACAAAAAAAAAGAGGGAATTCTAATCTAAACCAAACCAGTCAGTAGGAGAGACTCGACTAACACTGTCCGGTTTTTCCTTGNCTGCATGAGGAATATATTCATACAGTATAAGGAAGATAAAGGGAAGTTTAAAGGAGTTCTAGTTTTTGAAAAAATAATATAATGAAAATAATGAAAAAGAAAATGGAAAAATGGAGGAGGTATTTATACATTATTGAGAATTATCTTATGCAAAATTTACAAGGATGAGTCATGAGTATAATATGTAATTTTTATTTATTGATTAAAAGATCTGGATGGCGCAAGATCTATTTACATGCTCATCAATATACAGTATTATAATTTATATCATATGAGTGTATATTAATAAAACGTCAATATTGTACTTGATTTATAATGATTTATAATTATGAATCATATAACCATATCAATTGTTATTATATAATGAGATTATATTTATATATACATAACCTAATCTAAGCTGTTATGACTCGATATAATTATATCAATGGCTTAAGATAACACATGATAGCCACTTACTTCATTTGTATCTTCCAGTAAAAAATGACATGGTTTTTTTTGTAAATAAGGAAAAAAAAAAACTTTAAAATTCCAATTTTGATATTATGCGAAATAATGCAGTAAAACATTTTCAAAGAAAAAAAAAACTATTCATACAAATTTTTCTCACCGAAAGCCGAGAAACACCTCATGAGTTTGGGTGGATGGACGGTTTAACCAAGAAGCTGAAAAAATATGACTTGTTGGGGTATCTACCATCAGTCTCACTCTAATCAACAAACATATGAGAAGCTTTATAGTAAAAAGATTAGTGAATAATAAATTTTTCTCAAATTTTCATAGAAAAATATTCACTAATGATTTTACTATGCTGCTAGTCCTATATTTGGGCCTGATTTTAGTAGACACTCCAATGCCTGGTGTATGTTTCATAAGCTGGGTACTGAATATTCAGAAAAAACACACCTCGTGTATGTCTCTAGGAGTTCAGTCCACACAGGCTCTCTTACTTGGTAATGCGTAAGTTCGGACTCGTTGGCTGAGTTATAAATACTACCTATTTTTAGTAAATTTCCATAGTGTTAGTAATTCATTGCACGATTATTACATCCAGTCTTCTTTACACAGAACATTGCAATTGTGGTGTGACAAATGAAGGTGCAAGTAACATTATAATTACTTCTCAATATTTATAAACTATTTAGTCAAAGGCTTTTTCTGTGCATTTATCATATATTAATCTATTCTTATTTGAATATAGTAAAAGATTATATTTTTCAATTGAAGTTGTCTATTATATAATCAAGATAATAACATCGTTCATATCAAATTTTGACCATACAACATTCGCTGAGACTTGGTATATCAATAATTTTATTTAGACGTAAAAAGAGAGATATTTAAAAAAACATTAGGTAATTTTTAGATATACGTTACATCATTCATAATGGACTTTTCACAGCACTCTGTAAACTATTCTCTAATGTATACCATTAAAGAATATATGTTTGTTTGTATATATAATTATATAACAGTCTTTACATTTTTTTTGATATAGGTAAAAAAAAAAATTACTTTTCTTCCATCATCATTTTTATTGAATAGATTTAATAAGATTATTTGCAATTCATACAGATTTAGAATCTTGATTAAAAAAACTGAATTTGGATTCCTTAAATAAAACTATAAAAATACATAAAGTAATTACAAATAAACTATATAAGCTTTTTAATAAACGATAATAATTCAATTGTATCAATATGTTGATTATCTGCTGGGCTAAATAAGATTCATAAAGTATATATTTTTTAGTATATTTTTCAATTCTATCCTCGCTTATTATCATTATTTCATTAGCAAAGCTAAACGTTGTTTTGCCACTGAATAATTGAATTACAAATATTAAATGTAATTATCATATAGTTACATATGACCGTAACATATTTTAATTTTAGATATTTCATTGATTAAAGTTTAATAAACTATATATAATATATTGATTTAGAATGCGCAGCTTGTGCAGTGAGGCAGTATAAGATAAAAGGTTTTCTTGTTCTATGAAATAGAACAAATTATTATCTTTGGAATTTTTAAGAATAGAAAAGAATGAAATTTTATTTATTCAAATTAAAATAAACTTTTATATAGTCTAGCTATTGATAAATTTCTGTTATGATCGGGGCCATACGATAATAATATTATAGTACTTATTTTACATGGATTAATGGATTAATGGATGACAGTTAAAAATTTTAACCAATCATTTATTAACGAGAGTTATAAATATCATCTCATCATGACATCATATCTTAAAAAAAATGAGTCAAGTATTTATAACAAGTAACTCAAAAAAATAGTTATTCTTAACTCTCACAAGAATATAAAAGATAATGGCTAAATTTTTGATGAAACGAAACTTCAAGCAACTTATTCAAAAAAAAAAAGCATTAAAATTATCTATCAAGAATAACAGTAAAAATATAACAAAATATAGGTTTATCTTTGAAAAATCTGGCATGAATGAGAAAAAACTTAGAATGGTAATGCAACACGCAACAGGAAGCCTAACAGATTACAAATTCAAGAGAGAGTTGCAAGATCAATCTTGAAGACATGAAAGAAGACCTAGAAAGTAATGAAAAGAAGGAAGAAGATGATGATGTTGAAAAGGAAGATTATGAAAAAATAGGTCAAGAAGATACTCACAACAATATAAATTAGCAGAATATTATCTCAATAATTCTAGTAATAAGAACGAAAGTAAATCATTTATCGTGGTTTTTGATTTAGTGAGGTCAGGTCAACTATCAATTAATTTCAAAATTCCTACGCATAATTAAGCAGTTTTAGTAGGATGTTTATTTTTTTTTCTTAGTTACTAAATAAATTTTATTAATAAAAACTAAAAGAATTTTAATCAACTAATTCATGGTACAAAATGTTTTTTTTAAAAAAAAAAAATCTCTCAGTTGCACACGCGATCAACGATAGTTCATTTAACGTTTTTATGTAATAGATTCCGATTATAAAATATCCTTAATAAAATTTCATTATGACTGGTTCTGATATTTTGTGTGACATGATACTAATATTACCTTATTATAGTCTAAAAAAATAAAAAAAATCAGCACATAAAAATAAATAAATCTAGTACACTGCATAATCAAAAATAAAAATACACAATAAGTTTTCTTGTCACATCCTTTGTAAATTTTTAAAAAAAAATTATAAATACCTACCATTTTTTTAAAAATTTTTTTTTCTCTAAATTTAAAAAACTAGATTCACTGCATTCTCCCTTTAAACTCTTTTCTTTCTATAATTTTATTTTCTCTCTATAAGACTATAACCCTCTTAAAAATAAACTACTCTTTAAACTCCTTCTTTATCTTTCCTTATACTGTATATAGGGGTTTTCCTCGTATCTTACAGTATTTTCTATCTGGCTGGTTTACTTTCTTTTTAAATTCCTTTAAACTTCCTCTTCTCTTCCTTATACTGTATATAGAGGTTTTCCTCGTATCAGGCAAGGAAAGACCGGTTAGATAGTTGAGTGTCTTTCCTATCTGCGGTTTGGTTTAGATTAGGCCAGGCAAAAAAAATTTTTAGATTCTCGTGACCCGGCCGTGTCAGTTTTTTGAAAAAATGGAAAAAAATTTTTTATAGTAAAAAATTTTTTTCACGTGATTTTAAGTATGAGATAAAAAAGGTGTTACAAAAACCAACGTGCATAAAAAAATTTTACATATGAAAAAATTTTTACATATATAAAAAAATAAGCCGGCCGGCCGGGTCATTTTCAAAATTTTATGTCACGAGAATCTAAAAATTTTCTTTGTCCGGCCTTAGAATTCCCTTGTTTATGATGCAATGTTAAAGAATAATGAGATCAATGATAGGAGGTATCAACAAATAAAAGAAAAAAGAAGAAATACAATAAGAAATATACAACAACTTTAAGAAAGATAGCTGGTGAAAGTTACTTTCAGAGAACGAATGTTTTAAGTAATAGAATTGCTGAGATAATCTGGATCTTGGTGATCCTTCACCGTTGGAAATGAGGGGAGAAATATTCAAGATAATCAACCCATTTCAAACGTGGAAAATTATTAAAAATCTAAAAAGATTAGAATAAAAATAAATAATAAATAAATATGGGTAAAACAAATAAGTGATGATGAGCTCAAGATAACAGAAAACGCAGAAAGAGAAAAGTGGAATGAAAAAAAATGAAAGAAAAAAGACAGATAACAAGTTAAAAGAAGTATTAAGCAAAAGAAATATTTGTTATCTGGCAAATGATTAAAAGGACAACAAGAAATATAACAAATTGTTGTTCTTTGAATTCTAATCGTGACCTGTTTCTTTTATTATTCTTTAAAGAACATTTCCAAAATGGACAAGACAAAGTCGGAGAAGAGAGAAAATGGAAATAATAATTTAAGGAAAAATGTATATAAACAAAGAAAGATATAATGGTTTAGAAAAAAAATGTCAGTTAATTGTGAAAAAAAGTTTGGAATAAAAAATGTAATATTTTGTTTTTATATAATTATTCCTTCTATTTCTGCCATCTTATAAGTAAAAATAAATCAATAAAAACAAACAATAATAATAGAAATAAAATAGAAAGGATAATGAAGGAATACAAGAAAAAAAAATATATAAATAGAGTAGTAATATTAGATTTTCATATTTTTTTTTTTAGTAATTTTATTTTATTGAATGTATTAAAAAATATATATATATATTTTTTTTTAATAAATTATTTTTGAATTTGTACTACTCTTACTAATTACCAAAAATAATTACTATCAACTATAGAGTCTATAGATAATTTGTTATCGCAAAGGATTTAATATGTATGGTATCCTGATATTAATTAAAATAATTCATACGATCAAAAAAAGTTTATTGATATTATTTGTTATGAGTCAATCAAGGTAATATTTCTATTACAAAGATTTATAGGCTTTATCATAACTTGATATTTCTTGCAAATTCACTGTTTTAAAATTTCCATTAAATCTAAGGATCGAAAAATAAGTGGAAAGATTAGATTTAAAAAAAATGGCTAATATTTAAATAACATTACTTACCTATTAATTCCATTATTCAATTAGTTAATATATTCAAATTCTCCTTTTGTAACTAAGGAATTGCATACTCATTGAAATTGCACAGCAAATAAAAAACCTAAATCGAATTAATTAGATTAAAAATTTTTTTTTTTTTTAGCTATAACTATTTCGTCCAAATTAGAAATATACAGTATATCATATCAAACACTGCCTTTTTTTAAATATAATTAGTTAGATCTAAATATAAGTAGTTTAGCCACATTATTATATGTCTTACATATTTCAGGATAAATCAAAGGAAATAAGGGATTACCAAAAAAATTAAATAATAGTGATTTTGTGGAAGGACACTTTACGATGCAATACCGTCTCATAGTTTGTCCTCCATTTTGTTTCAGATAGCGTATATTATTCTAATAATTTAAGTGGTGAAGATAAAACAAATGAATATAGAAGAATCAACAATATTAACAATGAATTATTTCCTAATTATCCTAGTTTTATTAAATGATTGAAAGTACAAATTTTAATCACATTATTTTTTTGCAAAATTTAAATTTAGTACCTTCATTTTGTATTTTACAAAATCACTATATGAATTACTGTTTAAAATATTAATTGAAATGGAGCAAATTTATATACTTATGAAGTTAAAATATTAACTATTTTTATTATAGATAATTTAAACTTCATTTTTTATGATGATATATTTGTAAATGAAATAACACTTCGACCTTTTTTAAAATATTTAAGCTCTAATTATTATTCAATTTCGTCATTTCATATTCGATTTTCAATGATACAATAATTAAAAAATATTTATCATAAATAATTAATTCACAACAAAATCACATTCGTGGGTAATATTTAAATTTTTTATTTACCTAATCCATTATCACCATTAAAAAATTCTAATTGTTCAAATACTTTAATTATATTTTATCATGTTGATTTTTGTAATACAATAACTTTAAATGAAGTATTTGAGCAATTAAATGTTTTAGAATCTATTCATATTTTTAATTATCATTCTTTAAATAATTTTGCTCAACAAATTATGATTAAAAACTTTATTTATAAAAATAGATGATCTTGAATTATTATTATAAAAATCTGGTGATTATTTAGAAAATTTTGGATTTAAAATTGTAGAATCATTTACATTATCAAGCTGACTACTTGAATTAATTATAAAATATTGCGCAAAAATTAAATTTCTTGATTTGCCAAGTCTCAATAATCAGAGTATTAATACAGAACTTAATTTAGTTATCTTTCTATCTAATGTTGTGATTTAGAACTTAGTTCAATAATATTACAAAATTTAGGACAAATTCTTCCTTCTAAATTAGAATATTACATATATATATTTTAAGTTTAATCTCACATTTAAGGTAAATGATTTTGAATTTTTTTTTTAAAAATTCTAAATACTTTGTTTAAAAATTATTAATCGAAAAAGAAAATATGGAGGAAGATATTTGGGAGAAGATATTTTTTCATATGTTGTGGAACTTATTTTACTATATTTAAAAGAATATATTATGAAAAAGGATATAGCTTTTCAAGGTATTACAAATTATTTAAGTGAAAAAAATAGGAAATAAATTTAAATTACTTATTATGATTTAAATATTAGTTGGTATAACTTTATGAGTATGATGAATTTTATGGATTAGTAATTAATTTAAAATAGTGATTTGCAGCGAATTATACATACATCATATATACTATGCAGTCAATTTAGTTTTATTATATTTTCTTTTTTTTTTTATACAAATCATTACTGTCAAATTTTTAAATTTTTAATGAAGATCGATAACAATTTCATGAATTTATTTCAAAGATGAATATATGATAAAGATACAAAAACTATTCTGATTTTTTTTGTTAAGAAAAATTCAATTATACAATCATTGCTACAAATATCGAGTCTACTAAATAACAATTGAATTATTTTTTTATAACATAAAATTCTTATTACTAGAAATTCTTGGCTACTTAAATGATTGCGCGTGATATATAAAAAAAACTTTTTTTTTTAATTTCAAATCTCAATTTGAGCTTTTTGAATCATATAACGTGATTAATTAGATTATACTAAATAATTATATTTTTTTAATTTATCAATTAGTTAAATAACAAACTATAGAAACTTTTCATGTGAACAAATTGCATGATCGGAATTTTGCGTGATATGACTTATTATACTTAATTTATTATTGTATTGTTTGTAGGTTTGACTCATTTTATATTCTTAATATTTTAATTATATAAATATGTCCTTTTTTCAAAATTCCATCTCATTTTAAGCACTAATTTATTTAATCTCTATTCTCTTTAACAACTACTCCCTTTAATCTCGCCTGTTCTCTTTAACAACTACTCCCTTTAAACTCACCTATTCTCTTTAACAACTACCCCCCTTTAATCTCACCTATTCTTTTTAACAACTACTCCCTTTAACCTCATCTATTCTTTTTAACAACTACTCCCTTTAACCTCACTTCCTCTTACCTTTCTTATACTGTATATAGAGGTCTTCCTCGTATCAGGCAAGAAAAGACCAGTCAGATAGTCGAGTATCTCCTATCTCTGGTTTGGTTTAGATTAGAATTTTCTTTTACTTTCATCCCTTAGTATTTAATTATCATAACATGGGGTAGTTCCGTAATGATATTATTTAAAGAGAACAAAAGAACAGCAAAAGGAAAACAATCAAAACAATCAAAACAATCTACAGATCTAAAGATAAGTTACGAAGTTTTGTCCATATTTCCAGAGAGAGAGATTAAAAGTTACGAAAAAAAAGAAATTGGAGTAAAATATGGAGAAGCAGCAGCAAACAACTTAAAGAATTTTGGAAGAACTAATATAACAGAACAATTATGCAAAATAAACATGAGAAAACAAACAAATTAACATGTTTCCTTAAAGACAAGAAATAAAGAAATGAAGTTGCATGGATTAAGGATAGAGAAAAGCAAAATAGTAACAAAATAATTCAAGACAGAAATGAAGACAAAAATTATAATGAAAAGAGGAAGTAAAGTGAAAAAAAGATTCAGAAGAATTATTCACAATGACAATTTGCTTGCTGTTGTAATCTCAAGACAATTGCTCTGATTTTCCATCAGATGTGTCGATATTATAGATTTGCAGATCATAATACATAAATACAGTCTACGACTTCAACTAAATAAAGGACAACTTCATAATTATTAATGTGCATAGTTAGTCATTAGGAAATGATAATTTATATGATCCAGTCAAATTCTATCCAAAAAGGAAGTTGTTATGCAGAAGGAATGTATATTTGTGGAGAGAACAAAGTACTGTATAAGCACATGGAGATGACATAATAAATGAAATTTGGCATTAATGGAAATTATTGCTGAAGATGCATGAAAATTTAAGATTAAAAACAACAACATAAGAATAATAATAAAGAACATTAAATAAATAATGTTGGATAGGATTGCTAATAGTATCGGATAAAATAATGAGCAATATTTGATAAAGATAGTAAAATTAATGATTTATTTAGAATAGATTAAAAAAACATAACTAGAAATAGATTTAATACTGATATTACTAATAATATAATAAGACTGTAACATTTTATTTGAAATTTTTAAATAATTAAATAAACAATTAATTTTACAAAAAAAAAATCTGTTTAATGTATTTTACAAAATTATCTATAAATAATAATATTATTGATTCTTTATATGGACCTCATTATAATCATACTATGAAATTTCAACTAAACTATAAAAATTTTTAGCATACTTTATGTACTGTATAATATTCAATATGAGCATTGTTTTTAAAATGGAAAAATTTGAGAACATACATTAGAATGGAAGCAGCTAATTCGTATATAATTCAAATTTTCTGATTTCACTTTTTTTATCTGATTTATTATATAATCCATTACATCTTCCTTTAGCACATCAAACATTTACGTCTGATTATTTGTTTTATTAAAATTTTTTTACCAACATTATTTGTTTGTCTTTGAAATGTTGTAGGAATTATTCCCAAAATATCATTAAAAATTATTATTATAAAATAAATTACAAATCTTATATATCTCAAATCTCTTTTACTATTTGAAGTTTGACTATTGAAAGATTCCAAAGCTAAAATAGTTTCAGTTTCCAGTTAAGCACAAAAAACGCTTTCAAATACATTATTTCCTATTGATTTTATATTTTTAAAGTTTAAATATTCATAATATTTAATATGTTCACTAGAAATTGAATTTTTAACCAATCAATATAATAATTCAATAATCCTCTTTATTATCAAACAAAGATTTTAGATTTTCATAGTTATATGATTTAATCAAGAAATTTTGTTAACTGGACTGGCAAATAATAATTTTTTATAGTTTTTGACAATTATAATAAAGATATCATGATCAAATTTTTATTTATTTTTTTCTATTAATAAAAATCTGAAAATAATGTCATACCAAATTTAAAAGGAAATATTTGGAGTGCAATATCTCAGATTCCTTAAAGAACATTATTTAAATCTGGAAATAAATAATTTTTTTAAGCCTTTATCCCATTCTATTATTATCTTACAGTGGTAAGATTGGAAAACCTACGATAATATTTAAATGATGGGCTATAAAAATAATACTTGTTTACTGTTTAGATTATTATAATTTTAATAGTAGTACAATAATTATACAACGCGTATTATGACTAATATGTACCATTGTACATTATACTTTACTTGGCTAGCCCATTTAGAAAAATGAACAAATAAATCTGTATTGGATGATGTAATATGATGTAATCTGATATTTATAATAAGATATTTCATAATAACTTGAATTTTATAGCTAATATCATATTCAATTTGGATCAGACCTAACGCAATCACATAACTTGATAAAAGTTAATTTTAAACATCATTTTACATTTTATTTGTAATATATACTCCTTCATCTTCTCATAGCTACTAACATGAACTTGCTAGAGTTTACTAAAGAATACAAAGAATTATTTCCAGATATCACATCTGAAGAAATTTGTAAAGCTTTTCAGGTGATGTTTAGTTGTCAAAAAACTTACTATTCTTGTCTGGTAACTAACTTTGCCTTTTTTGGTCTCCTAACCCAATTTAGATAAACATCAAGGTAAGCCTTTGCGTCATCAACATGAACATGATAATGTGACATGAGACATTTTCGTTTTGTAAACTAAAAAATTTTTCATCTTTTGTCTCTTTTGATTGATTCTCCCGTCCCTATCATGCTTTTATGCATAATTAGAGCAAGAAAAGAAAACTTGATTATTCTATTGAACTCGATTGTCCTATTATATCAACTGAAGGACCAATTTTCTATTACAGTGGCAGATTCACGCTTCTTATATACGAATGACAAATCTTTAAAACAGTGGATATTGGAATTTTCCATGAAAAGTCTTATATCATCTATGGATCATATCAAAGTGGCAAGACCCCTTTTTAATTGCACTCAAGGAGTCACTCCCTATAAAAAAGGTTTATATTGCATTCGTACAGTTTTTGTACATCATCATACAGTTTACATGTTGATTTCATACTTTTTTTAAAAAAAAGAACCGTACTGTTTCCTTTCTATAAGTCGTGACATATGGTATTCATACATATTACGTACAATTATTTTTTTTTCAGTTCTTGCGTAGGGAAAATGTACACTTTATGTATACAAGTGACATACAGATTTTGTACGGCTACTTTTATTAATTCAGAAATATAACCATTGTGCTCTATTTGGTAAATTG
>QKYT01000524.1:58106-70959 GCA_003550305.1 Glomus cerebriforme | reverse complement strand
GTTGTTTGCATTCTTTACATAAACCATATTTTTTATAAAGATTTTTTAATTTTTTATTTAAAATTAGTTTATCAATTAACAATTTTTGTTCTTTAGTTAAATTACGACAGTTAAAATCTTTTATCTGNTCGATTACATCGTCACTGAGATATTTTTGNTTACTTTGGTGTTTATTAAAATGAAAAAAGTTTTTTACGAAATTCATAATGTTACAGAATTAGGATATTTGACAGAGNAGAAAATAACAATTATTATAGAATAAAATAGAAATTCTTTTTTTTAAAAAAAATTCTTATATTTTACGCCGACAAATTTTGTGTATCATTTTACAGTATTTAGTGTAACTTTCAAAATCGTACGCTAACCTTTCTGTTTTTGTCATCAATCACATGCTTTTAACATGAGCGAAAAATGATCATTTCTTTGATTAAGTTATCCGTAGAAATTAAACTAAACGTTTATTCAAATTGAGTATTCAAATTGAGAAATTCCTAAAAAAAAAGTTTAAAGTTAGTTTGTAGTATTAACTAAATAAATTTGCTTTACTCGATTTTTTTTTTAGTTTGTTGCATATTTAAAAATATTTTACGCCTGGGGGATAAAAAAAAACAACATAAATAGATAATTAAACCAATCTTCCTAAAGTTGTAAACTATAACATATTTTTTTTATTTTTTCACTAAAAATAAATAGATTTATATAAATAATTAATGTAAATGATTTAATTAATTATTAAAGTATTTGTTTTTTATTTTGATTCTAAGGTAACGAGTGGTTCAATGCCTAAAGCTAACTAATAAGGTAAATTGGATAGTTTCTCATTTAAACTAATAATATAGATATTATTATTAAAAAGAAAATGAATACTAACATAATCTTTATGCTTGTTTCCGACTATACATTTACATTCAAAAATTTTACCATTATTCTCAAGTACCAATCTATTTTTCTTAAAAACAAGAGCGCTGGTGTACGAATAAAATGTTCAGTACCTAAATGTGTAATTTATGTTAAGAGATTCTAAAAAATAAATTCTATTCACTAACACAAAGCCATGCAAAATACATTAATTAACCAAATCACATCCCATTCGGAATCACGTTTCTTAAGTTCAGCCGTAATATCACTGACAGCTTACTTCATCACAGGAAAATCAGCATGCTCCCAAGAAATACAGTAGGATCTGAAATAAGCTCAGCCATTTTTTTTACAGCGAATTTATCATTCTTGCAAGAAACATATAACAAATTGTTTATCAAATACTGTAACGTTTCATTTCATTTTCTTTTGTAGGAAATAAATATAATGTATATTAAACTTTTTTTTTTATAAAAAACAAACCAACAATAATAATTCTTAAAGATCATATTTTTGTTGAATAAATAAAAAATTTCGTAAAATGTCATTTGCCACACTTTTTATATTTCCATAATTGTTTATTTTTATGTCAAACAAAAATATTTCAGAGCGATTTATTAATTCAATAGAATAAACTATTTTTTCACTAAATTCAAATATTGTAAAATATGACTCTTCTTAGAGAAATTTTTATTTGTCTAAATAAAATTTACACTTAGGTGAATAATACATTTTCTGTGAATACCATTATTAAATTTTATCACGAATACCTCTGAATGATTGACATAATATTATAAATATAAAGCTCGTGTAAAAATTTTTCATTTCACATAAAAACCTTATCGCTCAGTGGATAAGAAAAACATTGTGCCTATACATGTATAGCAAATAAATTTCAAAGTTGGACTAGCGATAATAATGATATTGATAAATTTATTCAAGATATTCAACTGTTAGTACCACATTGTATACAAAATTGGAATGGATACCTTATGATAGTTTTTATAATATCAAATATCTTGCAAAAGATGGGTCTAACGAAGTATATAAAGCATTATTGAGATAATGTTGAGACAAAAAATTGGAAAAGAAAAAGGTCAAAATATTAAAGTACCCCAATTAATTGTTCAATTAATTATAAGATATTTAGATGCAAATCCATTAAATCGACCAACCATAGAAGAAGTTTAAAATATTTTAACTCAATGGAATTATAAACAAATTAAAGAAGCAGATGAATGATAATTTACAAAATAATAATGTATCTTCGACTAGTCTATCTTATGGATCATATTCCGAAACTACTTATACAGGTAAATTACTTAATTTTAAAAATCTTCTTGAACCAAAAGATTTTGATGATTATGAACAAAGTGATAATATTATAGGCAAGGAATTTTCAGTATTAATTAATAAATTTGTTGCATTAAAATTAATCTATTACAAGAGAATACTAACAATTTTATTTTACTAGAATCCTTTACAAATTGAATTGAATACTTAATTGAATTCTAGCTTACTTATTTTATTTGTCATTTATTAATTGTTAATTCTATTTCTTTTAAATCAAATTAATGAATCTAATGACAAAGAAATTTAAAATGAATCAAATTCCTGTTTAATATTTTAGCATAATCTCATTATAGATTTTTTTTAAACTTACATATTTTTTGATTTAATTGTTTATTCACAAGAATTTTTTCTGTTGTTGCAAAATCAAGATGGAAGTTCAAATCTTACAAATTTATACCTTATTGTGAAAAGAGATAATTTTTGTTGCAATTTTTTTTTTACAATATTATTACAACCAAAAGAAGGATCAAGAAGAGAAGAGTGTATTAAACTGTAATGTATTCCATCAGAGTCAAAAATCAAAATTTTTTGAAATTGGAAAACTTGTATTTTAACATTAAATATGCATAAAATTAAAAGTTGAATTTTCTTCAACTGAGAGCGATCAAAGCAATCAAATATTGTCTTTCTAATTGATCATTTTCATTGTAATCTATATGATCTGATTTCCTAAAACTTTTTAATAAAGGAATGGTGATTAGAAAATGATTAGAGTGGTACAAATTATCCATTAGATTATCCGATCGAAACAATTCACGAAATTTAAAAAATTATTTATTTATTAAAAAAAATATTCTTTAATACATTTAATTACTATAAGAAATAAATAAATCTAATATTACTACTCCATTTGTATCATTTTGTTGTATTTTTTCTTATACTGTATTTCTACATTATCCTTTCTAATTTATACTTTATAATTTATTTCTATTATTGTTGTTTATTTTGTTGATTTTATTCTTACATTTTATTTTTTATATTATTATTCCTTTCTATTTCTGCTACTTTATTATATTTTTATTCCCAACTTTTTTCTAAACCAGTATACCTCTCTCTGTTTATATGCATTTTTTTTTCAAATTGTTATTTCAATCTTGTTTCTTTAACTTTGTCTTCATTTTTGGAAATGCTCTTTTATTTCTTATTTATTTGTTATTATTGGCAATTGTTTCTTTTATTATTCTTTTAAAGTCCAATAATTTGTTATATTTCTTGTTTTCCTTTTGATCATTCAACAGATAGCAAATATTTTCTTTTGCTTAATATTTCTTTTAACTTGTTATTTGTCTTTTTTCTTTATTTCTTTCATTCTATCTTTCTCTTTCTGCGTCTTCTCTGTTATTTTGAGCCCATCTTCTATTTCTTTGTTGTATTATTTCTTTATCCATATTTTTTTTTATTCTAATCTTTTTTAGTTGGTTTTAAACTTCTAATTTTTCACATTTCAATGTGCTGAAGTGAGTTAATTATCTTGAATCTTTCTTCCTTATGGTTGTTGCTTTGCGTATCTTATTTTATCTTGTAGTATTTCTTTCTTTTTTTTTGTTATCCTTTTGCTGTTTGTTAATATCTCCCTATTAGTCTCAACATTGCTTTATAAACATAATACAAGGAAATGAAAAGAGAATTCCTAACCTAAACCAAACCGGATAGATAGGAGATACTCGACTATCTGACCGATCTTTCCTTGCCTGATACGAAGAAGACTTCATATACAGTATAAGGAAGATGAAAGGAAGTTTAAAGGAGTTTAAAAAGAAACCAGACCAGCCAGATAGAAGATATTCGACTAACTGACTGGGATTACTGGTATTTCCTTGCCCGATATACAGTACAAGGAAGTCATGAAGGAATTTAAAGAGAGTAGTTGTTAAAAAGGATAGAGAAAGATAAAATTATAAAGAGAGAGAAGTTTATAGAAGAGAGAAGTTTACAGAGAGCTTATAAAGAGAAAGAGAAGTTTAAAAGATTAAAGGGATAAATTTAAAAAAATGGTAAGTATTTATATAAAAATATTTTTTTTTTTTTTTTTTTACCTTTTGTAAAATTTACAAAGGATGTATCATGACAACTAATTATGTATTTTTATTATTAATTATGCAATGTATTACTTAATTTAAATTTATTTGTTCATTTTTTATTATATTTTTAATCATGGACTAATGGGCTAGCCAAGTAAAGTATTATGGCGCACATGAGTCACAATCCGTATTTTTTACACATTGTTTTTTTTATAATTAAGTAATATTAGAAGATACTAATAGATGGAGAATTAATTTTGGAAGTAGTGTTAGATTAAGGACACTGTTTATCTTTGATATTAGAAATTAATAAAGATAAATTTAAACATAAATGGTTGTATCTATCAATTTATCAATTAAAAACAATTCAAATGTTAACCACAAATTGAGTTATACTTTGCATCTGCGACTGAGACTAGTTTCGTAGTACAAAGGGTATAAAATTATCATATGAAATTGACTTTATTATGTCAGTTATTCACATCTTTTTCTTCTTTTTCTATATATTTTTTGAATTTTAATCTTAAAATCAAATGAGTCAATGGACAATTGGACCTCATCATTACAATTTTTTAAATAATTTTGTTGAATTTTTTTTATAGCTTAAGATACTACAATTCCTTTCTTACAAAAAATTTGTTTATTTTAATTATTAACAAAATTAAACAAAATCTATTTGAAAAATTAATTAGCGAAATTATTTGATTTCATAAATTAATCATAGGATGTGATATTGTTCATGTTTAAATTAAAGTATAATTTTTAATATTTGGAAGGTAATTTTCCTTAAAAAAAAGTTTCTGTCAGTAAATATTCTGCAAAACTTGGAAGGAAAATAATGAGTTCAAAAGTAATTAAAGTGATTAATTTAGGTGATACTATATATAAATTTATTAAATAGTGATTAATAACCAAAATTAGAATCTATAATGTATCAGAGTTTTTCAGAAGTTTATAAAATTTGTCAGTTATATAATAATAATCTGAAAATAAAAAAAGTATTTAATTATTCTTTATTAAAGAATTCAAATTCTCTATTTACAGCAATATTATTATACATCATATATTTAATAATGTAGTTGCAGTATTACATAAATATTATACGACATAAAATATATTATCATATTACTGTAATAATTTTCGGCAAAGTTTATTGTAATTCCTATTTGTTAATTTGTTAACAGCTAATATCAAAGCTTATGAATATTTGTCAATATAATAAATATCTATTCCTTATTGATTTAAATAAATATTTAGTTGTTTTTAGGATTATCTTTAATGTAGGCTTTATTAACCATTTAATTCCCTCATCTTTTTCTTTTGGAATACTACATTTTCCCTTAAGATATATCACTCAAATTAAATTGTGCAGTGGAATTTCCCTCAATAGCAGCTTTTTTAAGATATTCTAAAAATATTTGTTGATTATTTTCATCTCAAGTATTTTTACTAAAGTAAAAGCATAACGTAATTGAGATCAGAACTTCCTTTATCAGCAACTTCTTTGAGTAATTCTTTACCTTCCTTTAATACGTTCTTTAATAATATCAAGATATCCTTCCCATAATAAATAACGATCTTTCCAAATTTTGCTACTATATTCATGCCTTTTAATGTTCTTTATTTTAAAAGCTTGAATACCTTCTTCTAATGAAATTGCTTGTTTAATAATAATAGGATAAATATTCTCATCTAGTAATTCTAGAATATCAAGCATTTCTTTTGATCCATCTAAATTTAAGGATTTATTAGAAAGTGAATTGTTGTCAGACATATAAATAGAATTGCACAATTCTTCTAACATCTTCGATAATTTCATAAAAGATATATGTTCTTGCGGATTTTGCTTCCAAGCTATAAATGTAAAAAATTAAAATTATTAAATAAATAACACAAATTTTATAACTAAAATACTTACTATAATTTATAATTTCTTTAATTTTTTTATTTTCAAGAGATGAAGTTTCAAAATTAATTTTTTCTCTGCCACTATTAATCACATGATCCTTAATTTTTTTCTACTTTCCAACCTTCATATGGAATTTTTTCAAAAGTAAGTTCCCAAAGTAACATACCAAAACTAAAAATTTCACATTGAGTTGTATATTGAGAATTGTATAATTTTTCAGAAGCTAACCAAGGGATTATAGTTTTTTCTGATTCTAGATCAATCGGTAATGAAATAGTATTTCCATCAGAATAACATGCTAACTCAAAATTATGAATTTTTGATTTGAAATTTTCTATTATTAAAATATTTTCACACTTCAGGTCATGATGTAAAATACCAGTATATTGTAAAAATATAAGGCCATTACAAATTCCAGAACCTTATAATACAAATTAATATGAATTTTTAAATAAAGTAGTTTCAAATTTCCCATTCAAAAAGCATAACTTCATGATCTCCAATTGTTGAAATGCCATAAAATCTAAGAATATATTACATTCAGATAATTTTGATAAAATTTCATTATGTTTACACCCTTTTTTATTATTAAAAATGGACTTACATGCTACTTTTTGTCCTTTATAAATTTTCTAATTATAAAGTTGGAATATTTGCCACGTTTATTATCAGATTCATCAGATTTTCCTTGTTCTGGAGATGTTAAATCTTTTGAATCAATCTTATTTACATTCTGTAAAGGTTTTTCATCATATAAATGGTTCACCATACGTTTTACTAAATCATAAATAAAGTCAACTTTTGTAGTTATTTTCAAGAATATTATGTATTTTTACAAAATAATTGGCCATTTCATCTATATCTTCTTTCATGGCTTCAAATTCAATTTTTCTTTGTTCTTTACTAATAATTATAGTAAAATGTAAATCTTCCATTGTAACATCATAATCATTTGTAAGTTTTTGAAATTTTTCTTTAACAAAAAAAGTTACTGGATATTTTCTAAAACTATGAATATTTGAAATATCTGCAATAAATTCCTTAATTCCTTTTAAAATGTATATAAGTCTATTAAAAGCTTTATAATAATCATCATTACGAAGTTTATCATCATATTTTTGTTAATGTATTAATAGCATTTTCTGTCAAATTTACTCATTCTACTAAAGTTCCACAAATATTTTTTGTTGTATTCTGCCATTTCATAAATATCTACAATTTTACAAATAAATCTCTAGCTACTTCTATTAAGGTAAATATAGGCAAATAGCTTCTTTTCCGAAATATATATAAAGAGGCAGGGTCAGAGTTTGCGTATAATGAACCAAAAAAATCATGTAAATCTTTCCTTTTTTGGACAAATTCTGATAATGTCAGCCGGAAATTTATTACTTATTTTAGTAACTGACTGACATTACCGTAATTCCGGCCCTGAAAAAATGCGTACAGCTAATAGTAAAATTTTTTTGGTTGGACCTGACCTCTGTATGCATATTTCGGGGTCCTATAATGCCTATACATAAATGAAATTGTCTAACAATACTCCTACCTTCTACTGATTTTTGATATCAATAAAATGCTAAATTTCCATTATATTTAATTCCATATCCATTATAATAACATTTAGCAAGATAAGCATATGCTATTTAATAATTATCGTTTGCTACTTTTGAAAATAATTCAAATATTTTAATATCATTCCCTTTTTTCTCTTTTATTCTAATATCGTAATAATAAAATAATCCAAGAAGCCAAATATATTTTGATTTATTTTGATTTAATGTAAGCCAATTTACAAAATCATTCGTAATTTGATTCAATTGTAATATTTTTTGATTAATGAATTATTAGATTTGTTCAAATGTAAAATCATCTTCATGTTTTTTAATAATATGAATTGAAGTATTTGATGAATTACTTGAATTACTTTTAAAATCTAATTTATTGGATGTTTGATTTTGTAAACTTGGTGTTTCACAATTAATAATACTTATTATATTATCTAAGGCTAAATTATTATTTACATCCAAAGATTCGGATTCTTGCAATAAATTATTCTTTACTTTAATAATGTTCCAATCCCCAATATAAAACCTAATCCTAAGAATTTCTAAATGAAATTATATAATATTTTTTTAAGCTAAGAAATATTTTTTTTTGCAGATGTGTGTTAAAATAAACAATAATCATTATTTTCATTATTTGGAACACTTATATCCATCACTGCACATATGTTATAAGAAGTCATATGCATTCTTAAGTATGAAAGTAGCAAGTGCGTTGGGTATGAATGGTTCATGATACCTTGATTCACATAGACATTGTAAACATAAATCCCGTATTCTCGTTCCCATGTACAAAGAAAGTGACACTACAGTAATCTTGATAATAACTCAAGAGTAACCTAGCCACTCTTCCATTTCCATTCATAAAAGGATGGATATACAAGAAGTGAGTGAGAAAACATGCCCTGATTTCTGAGAAGAATTAGAATATTTTTGAAAAAATATTCACTTCTAACAATAAAACTTTTTTTATAATATTTGATTGTTTTTTCTGGATTTCCTTTTTTTTTTTTGAGATATGGATCAAATCATATAATTTTTTAAAGTTGAATATATGAACAATAAAAAAAAAAAATTAGCAAAGGGTATATATAAATTTTTTTTCCATGGTCAAATAGGATCAAATAATTTGAATAATTGAAACTGCCAATTTTTAGATCAAATTAATTTTTTTTTTGGTTGTTGATAAATCTAACAAACAAACAAAATCACTAATCTGAGGTGAAAAGTCAATTTTTTTTTATGATTTATTTGATTTATTTTAAATTCAAAAATTATAATTTTTTTTTTTTTAGTAATTAGATTAGTCTAAAAATCATTAAAATCATCAAAATTAAATGTTAGTTACTATTGTACTGAATTACTATGACGTTAAACTGTTGATCCTAAGTGTAGGAACATGACTATCCAGAGTATTGATAGATCATGGAATTAATTTTTTTATTTATAAAGAATTTTTTTTAATGATATACGAATACATGATTATATTAATAACTAGAAAAGGTCCAAGCATAGTTTAGCGAGTTTGATCAAAAATTCAGGAACATGTCTTAAGAAAATAAGAATAATTGAAGATAAAGTTCAGCAGGATGATATATACATCCTATGTTAGTGATAAGCATTCGAGCATAACATTCAAGAATCATAATTGCAATTAGCCTTTTGAATTGTGTAAACAATAGAAAATTTCTGATGGATAATACAATTCCGGTTACTGGAACAGTCAGCCTGTTTTTATTATACAGTAAATTCAAACAAGAAAATAAACTTTATTATTTAATTTTTTTTTGTTTAATGATTTTTTTATTAATTATAGTAAATAAATGTTTTTTGCAATTATTAATTATTCATTTGATTATTTAAAAATTAAATTTAAAAATTTTCAGTCTAGNTAAATGTTTCTATCTTATCTAAACAAATTATTAATTTTACTAATTATTATCTAAATATTGTCTAAACTTTGTTTAATTATCTCCCACTTATTGTACTTGTTTTCATTTTCTAATTTTCTCTTTGTTTGTTCCTTCATTATCCTTCATTATTCTTGTTCATTTTCTTTGCTTTTTGCAATTTATAAGACCATTTCTTCTATTTCTAACTTATCATTGTTTCAAATTAATTTTCGTATGATTCAATTAACATTACAGAACTTGTTAACTTTAAATCTTCTTGGATATTGCATTCATTATTTCTTAGTAAATCTCACTTTTTTCTACACTTCGTGGGTGATCCTCATTATTTCTGGCACTTTCTTGTTCTATATTAGTATATTATATAGTATATACTTTGTCTCAAATTATTCTTTCCATTTTTCATATGCATTTCTGTTTTTAGCTTCTTTTATCTTCGCATCAAATTTTCATTCTCAATTATTTCTTTAGCCTTCATCAATAATTTTAGTTGTTTATTTCTTGTTGTTACATATCCTCAGGTTCTTTTTGTTTTTACTGTTTAAAATGTTTAATATGATCACTGCACCTTTTATTTTTTTCCACTTTATCCCAATTTTCTGTTAATAAAATTGTTTCTTTCTTTGATTTTTTTTCTCATTATGACTACTAAACATTTCATTACATTCAATCAGTTTTGGTTTTGCTAAATTCCATAATATCCATTGTTTATCTTCTTTTTAGGAGAAGCAGGTTTCATGTTTTAGTGTTTTACGGCTACTCTTTTGGGTTTCAACTGGTTACTTGTATTAATTTGAGATTTTTGCTAATAGATGGTATCTTTAAATTTACTGGATTTCTGAAAATGAAATAAATGAAGAGAGAATTCTAATCTAAACCAAACCGCAGATAGGAGATACTCAACTATCTAACCGTCTTTCCTTGCCTGATACAAAGAAACCTCTATATACAGTATAAGGAAGAGAAGAGGAAGTTTAAAGGAATTTAAAAAGAAATTAAAGTAAGAGAAAGGTTATTAAAAGGACAGTTGTTAAAAAGGAAAGTAGAAAAGAAGTAGAAAAGATAAAATTATAGAGGAAAAGAGCTTAGAGGGATAATCCAGTAAATTTAGTTTTTTAAATTTAGAGAAAAAAAAAATTTAAAGAAAAATAGTAGGTATTTATAAATTTTTATTTTACATTTTGTAAAATTTACAAAGGATGTGTCATAATAACTTATCATGTATTTTTATTATTGATTATGTAATGTACTACTTAATTTACATATTTTTTACGCGTTGTGTATTAGATTAATTAGGTAATATTAGAAGATACTAGATTTATGAGTCACACAATTTATAATTTTATAGCTTATTAGTTTTTTATTCTGATTGATTTTATAAAATCATATGAATCTATTACATAAATATTGCTAAATATACTACCGTTAATCGTGTGTGTGGCTGTGAGAAAGTATTATCTAAAATCCTGTTTGATAATAAAAGAGGATTAGATTAATCATATTATAACTAAATATTATTTTTAATAAATATAATTTATTAATATAATTTATTAATTTTGGCAGTGCAATTATGCATGATTATACTTTAGATAGTCATAAGAAATTTTGAAATATTTAATTTATTATACTGAATTATATGGCTATATAATAGTATCTTCAATTTTAATTATCTCAATTTACAATATTTAGTTTTTTTCAATCATTTTGGCATGTTATAAAAAATTTTTTAGTTAGTTTAATGAAGAAAATTTTTAATTATTGATCATTCACACTCTTGAAATTTGGATGAGTAAGAAATATAGTAATTTTGAAGTTAACCTTTTAATGGTATCAAATCAAAAAGAAGTAGTCATAGTTTCTAATATATTATGTGCCAAATTAAATTCCATACTTGGTTAATACTATATGAATTATTAACATATTATATAAATTTTTTTATGTGAACAAATAAAATAAATAATTTAAACTAGTAATTTGCGTGATGTGACTGACTTATCATGTTTTACATCTTATTTTATATAAAAGAATTTCAAGAATATTCAAATATCCTTAGAGCTCATTACCTTATTTAAATCACATGTTATCAGTTAATTATTATCTAAGTTATTTAATCACTATCCTTTTTAACAACTACTCCCTTTAACCTCACTTTCTCTTACTTTCCTTATACTGTATATAGAGGTCTTTCTCGTATCAGGCAAGGAAGGTCCAGTCGGATAGTTGAGTATTTCCTATCTGGCTGGTTTAATTTCTTTTTAAATTCCTTTAAACTTCCTCTTCGCTTCCTTATACTGTATATGAGGTCTTCTTCGTATCAGGCAAGGAAAGACCGGTTAGATAGTCGAATATCTCTCCTATCCGCGGTTTGGTTTAGATTAGAACTCTCTCTTCATTTACCCATATACTGTATTGATAAGCGTTCACATAGTACAAACACCCATACAGATAAATATGCAGATATACCAAAATTTGGAGAAAGTAGACATTCAATGAATTTTAAAAGAAAATTGGATTTTTTTTTTTTTTCATGAACATACATTAAAAAAATAAGTAAAGCTTCATAATTCAGTCAGATGAAACGAGGTGTCAAGAAGAATAAAATACCAAAAGTAATAATAGACATATTTGTTAAACACATAATAGTAAATAACAAAAGTATTAAAGAATTCACAGTAGGAGCCAAGAAAATTTACTGGTTATTTCTTCACCATCGGCTATTGCTACTTTATTAACTATATCTTTACAATCAGATATTACTCCTCTTTCATCATATATTATATCACCAACTATTCCTCCGCCATTTGCTATTGCTTAAAATTTTTTAGAATGAGTTATAAATGGAATTGATCAAATAAATAAGCATAACAAAAGAATAAGCCAACTTCCTACATATGGAAATAACAATAACTGAAACCATATCACTTTCATTGATAATACAAAATAATGTGGAAATTCAGAACAGATAATTTTACAAGTTTGGAGTATGTATCAAAGTCTATTTTAAACGGGCTAAATTGATGTATTGAACAACAAGAGAAAAAAAACAAATCAAAGGAATATGTTGTGAAAGTTATGGAATGGATAAAATTGATGGATAATAAATTTGGGATAAATGACAATAAAAAAATGGGTATAACAACAAAAATCAAAAAATCAAAATTTAAATTTTATTATTTTAGAAACTACACAGTGATAATAATTTTGGTTTATTACTTAGTAGAAGATAATTTTAATAAT
>QKYT01000524.1:38379-57839 GCA_003550305.1 Glomus cerebriforme | reverse complement strand
CATTAGAAGGATGTCAAACATTACAATATGATATTTCAAAAGAATTGATACGATAGTTGTCTGGAAGACTGGAAATGTGGAACTTTGTAGTTTTGAATTTGTTTTCATCCGAATTACGGTTCTTTAAAACTTTTCTTAAAATCCGAAGATTTTAAAGTTTGCTCAAATTTACAAATAAAGATATTCAAAATTTTAATGTTAATAATAATTCAAAGTGGCTTAAACCGGTATTTGAAAAATGATGATACTGCTTGTTTAATATTAGTTTCAATTAACAAATTTCGTTTAGTTAACTTTGTCAAATCTTTATTATTAAATATTAGTCACTTTTTATTGTAGTCAATAATATTCTTTTCGTAATTTCTGATCTAAATTTACTTTGGTAGTAAAAGTATTTATTTTTGCAAATTCGAAGGAAGATAACTACCTTAGACTTACAAATAAAATAGAAAACTTATATTTTGCAAGTACTGATTAATACTATAAATAAAAAGTTCACCGAATATTGACCTATATTTTAGCATATTGGCAATATGTAAATTATGTCACTTCCTAAAGAAGAATTGTTAACCATCAAAATGAATCACATTACTCATAAATTATTTTTTCTTTTGGTTTGCTAATTTCAATGAAGAATTTTTAGCATATTTTCCAGGTTACCAGCACTAGTTAATTTGATGATTTGATGTTAAAATTTATGGATATGTTTATAATTTTATTAATATCCAATTATTATTTGTTATTGATAAGATATGATTTATAATATTTTAAATGCGAAATGAATTTATTTTAAGTAGGAAATTTATGAATAGTAATAATTTGGCAGGCCTATAGTATATTAAAATTATTGATTATATATTTGATACTTAGCTATATTTAAACATTGATTTTTTTATCATAAATTTGTCAAACCAGTTTTTTTTTTTATAAATAAAAAATACAATGACAAAAACCATTCAAGAATAAAAAATGCTGGTCTCAATATCCGTGATCTCCTTTCGGAACAAATAGTCCGTGTAGTTTAATATCTGTTTTACCATGTTCATAAGGACCACTTTTTAAACAATTAACAATTACGATAAATGCTTTTAGAAACCGTACTTTTTTATGCAAAGAAAGAAAATTAAGTTGATGGTGTCTATCTCATAAATGACGCGAAAATAAAAAATCAACTACGATGATGTAGTTGAGCGTAATTGGATTCTGGGAGATTCCCAAAATTTCGGTTATATGTTTCTTTTCGTTGCATTCAAGTTCAAACACAATCTATGAAAAAAAAACAAAACAAACCATTATTATTAATATTAGGGTAGGAAAAAAAAAATTTTTTATTTAAAAAAGAAACTATTTGCATTTTTAAATCATCTCGAGTCATATGGAAAGAATTTATTAATTCTTTTAACATAATTTTCAAGGCTTTTATTCTATCAAAGTCATTTTTCCATGTAGCAGAATAATTTAAATAAAATTCATAAAGATGTGAAGATGTGATATGTTATTGAAATTATCGTATGGTATCCAAAAGATTTTTATTAATTTTTGTTGTTTATTTAATTCTATAATCAGTTCATCGAAGATATCTGGTTGTGAATATAGATCATTTAATTTTATTTCAAAATTTTGTTCTGTTTTTTTACCAATGGTACAACCCATAATTATTTCTTTAGTGGTATTATTTTTTTTTCAGTATAGAAAAAAATAATACCCCTATTTATATATACAGAAACAAATTTATAATAAATACTATAATTAGTAAACAAAATTCATGTTTTAGGATGTAATTATAGGATAATTGAATTAAATAAAAATAATTTTTATATAAAAAATCACTCTTATCTCTGTTTCGTAGCAGGTCATTTGAGAGGTTATTTAACAACTATTTATAATTTCTGATCGATTTATAATAAATTGAAAATATCATTTATTTTTTTATTAAAAGAAAAAGAAAGATTAAAAAAAGTAACAATAACAAATTAAATATCAACAAAATCTGCATTACGTCTATTTTAGTTAAATTTGATCCTTTACCAGGTTAATAATATTCAATCATGATGTAATCACAATAATAATAGTAATATATTGTGTTTCATATGAACGAAATTTAATATAAATTAAAATTTAAGTGGTCGAATTTCAATAATTGATTTCAAAAATAGTATAATTGTATAAAGTTAGTTCCTTGTAGGGAAAATAATAGAATTATTATTTATCTGCATGTTACGTAAATGTAATTTCCTAAAAATGACATGAATTAACTTTAACGAACAAAAAATAAAACTAAATATAATAATCCCTAGATCCCTAAAATTCCATAATATTCGTAATTTTTCAATAAAGTTTATTTAGAGTCTTGAGTCTTCAAGGATACTTTTTATATTTATTAATATCATTTAGAAATGATCAGCGTAACAAAAAATTAACAATGCAGGGGTTGTCGCGTGCTGGCCACGTGAGTTTGGCACGTGAATAAAATTGATTTGATTATCTATTTTTCAATGGTATTTTACGTACAGCCTCAATTACATATGTTTAGTGGCTTATTAAACAAACAAAGCATGATCATAAATAAATTGACACGCGAAAATGACAGTGTAAATTTCTTTTGATCAACTTTATAATAGAGATTTACCTGCGCCACATATCGAATGGGCTTTGAAATTTTTTCTGTATGACTTCACACACGAAAAAGAAAATCTTCCGATCACACATTTATGGCCTTTTGATTATCATACACAAAGCCTCATATGTCATAAGTTTTAATTTAGCGGAACCACAATATTTTTATATTTTTATTCCTTTTGCTTCTCAAACTTTTCATATTTTTCAGATTTAAAGTAAATCTTTTATCTCATATTTTAATATAATAAACTTATCATTTTTTTAACATGCCAAATTCACTTGATAATTGACTATATCTATTTGAAATCATATTTCTCCGAATCTCCTATTTCTTAGAATATTTTTAAAATCTTTAAAAATTACTTTAACAATAAAATCTAGTAGAATAGTTATTGATAGGTTTCCTCAATGTGGGCTATTATTAATCAAACTTTAAATTTTATAAATCAGTATTAAGAAAAAACACCCCAAAAACTCAGAGATCACCAAAAAAATTGGGTCATTTTGAAGATGGTGAATTTTGTTTTCCATCAGCTTCATATTGTAGTAAAACTTAAACCAGGACAGTCAAGCAGAAAATTCTTTATTATTGTCAAGATCCTTGGGCACAAAAATGCCCTTACTGAATAATAGATATAATGAGAATAACTGAGGTTTCAAATGCTTTTTTACTTCTACTACTAATTCTTCTAGTGTAAAAAAAAGGAAAAGACTTTATTTATATAATTCAACTTATTCATTACTCTGTATTTAATCTTTCTTATATTCTTCTATCAGACATTATTAGTAATTTTGGAACAAAGGACATTATCAAGACTGTAAAAAGACAGCATTTATTAATAATTTGGAACCTATTAATTTATTATAATGTCTTTTGGCTCATGCAATGCACTTGCTACTTTTAACAGTTAATGAATAAACTAACAAACAGCCAAAAAACAAATCATTATCAGAGTATTCTTACTTTCACTGAATCAAAGAACTATAGATTTAAATTCCAATCTGCAATAGAAAATTTGCCAGTTTCTCCTGATATGCAAAAAGAAATTCAATCATTTATTAATGCTTCAAGAATGTAATAATGATAGATTATACAAAAGCAGTTATTAAAAAGTGAGAATGGATATATCTCTCTATTTTCATTAAGATTGAAAATAAACTTTGCAAACAGAATAGCCAGACTAACAGCCTTTAGGATCGATAAGATAAATAATTTTATTTATTTATTTATTCAAATTGGTTAATAATATATAATTATTACAAATCCTTATTGCTTCTTCTTAAATTACAAATATTTTTAATTAAGAATCCCTATCAGCCAGCAATTTGATGAAAACAATGATTATGATTCTTTTCTTTACTACATAGAACAAATCACCAATTTAGGTTTCACTTCAATCTTGAAGGAAAAATATTTTAGGAAAAATCTTTGTAGTCAACAAATAATTTGTCTCATGTCTTTTTTCCTTATTTTATTATTGTACAAAATTGGTCTAATCAATTATGCATTTAGGAGATCCAGATAATTCTTCAATTGAGGATTTAAAAAACCACCTGTGAAAATGAATCATCTCTTTTTTTTAAACCTTGTTGATATTGATCATTCGGGTCCCTGAATAATATCTTTAATTGCTAGGGAATTGATAGAGAAGTAACATTCTTTAGTTTCAAAGCAATATAATATTGAAGGAATAACAATTGGTGTAATAGAAACTGTTATAAATATACCCTTTATCCTAAGTTCAAGACAGATTTGACAAATCTTCAAGTCTTCAAACAAAGATGGAGAGCAATCAAGTAATATCTGAAATATCAACAATATGATTATGAGAAATTATTACAAAAAACACTCAAGTTATAAACCTCTATTGTCCTTATAAATTTTTAACTTTATAAACTAAACATGTTAAATTACTTTGAATTTAAAAAAATTAAGTAAAATATAGTATATTATTCATTAATGTTAGTGTTGAACCTTCATTCTATTTTCTTTAATAAAATGCATGGTGAAACTTCTAAAACAGCAAGACAATGACCTAAGCACACAAAGCTGTATTGCTTAAGAATTTCTTTGAAGCAATTAAATTTATATATAGGATAAATTTGATACTTTTATCCAATTTTTAACAAAATGCAAAAAATACTTTTGCAAATATAATTTTATTTAAAATTTTTTTTAAAAACCAAACTTTTAATAGATTATAGTTGATAATTTGAAAAAATAACTTTAGATTTGTTGATCTTTTAAGGAAAAAATATATTAAATACCGACTATAATAGGTGGCACTAATAACCAAGAAATTTTTGAACTAAAAAATGTAATCGCAAGTCTCTCTCAATGTCTAGAGAGCTTAAGTGATAAAAACGTTAATGATGAAATATATTTTACAACAAATTAGGATCTCAAAATTTTGGATGTTTGAAAATGAAGGCATCAAGATGACAAAAAAGAACTACAAACACAATATCTCATGCCACAATCTTAATAATACAGAACATAAATGGATTATTGAAATTCCCAATGAGATTCATGTTTAACATAAATATAATATAGCAAATACTAATATAGATAAATTGGATAATTTATGAAATAATTATTATGAAAGGGGATTTGATGTGTGGTTAAATAAATTATACATGATTCTTTAGGCAAAAGAATATAATTGGGAATCTTGAAAACTACTAGTATTACTTAAGTGAAGTTCTAAACTCTTAAGGATAAAGTAAAAACAAGTATTATGCTAACACTTGGCTGGTGCTATATATGTAAAGGAAAAGAAAAAGAAGAAACCAGAGTCAAAGAGGAGGAGAAATAGTTCATTTGAAATATTGGTCTTGGTAGTGCAAATGGATTTGCAAATGTAGGAAGTATATATATTGCTATTATTAAGGTGGATTATTAGAAAGAAAGTATCTGATTAGTTATAAAACAATGGAATTTGATTTTGATTATATTGAATGAAATCTATTAGCAGAAAAGGAAAAAGTTAATACTAGTTACCAAATAAATCAGTTGAATTGATGATTGAGAAACATATAAATTTAATTGTATTTTAGTATCAAATACTACAGATATTCATATAATTTTTTAAATATCTTGCAACAGTTTGTGCAGTAGAGTGCATTATGGATACATTAGTGTTACTTTATTTGAATTTATCAAAATTGAAATCTTTAATAGCATTACAAAGAGTTAATGGAAATTCTTTACTGCAGAAGATTGGACAATTAATGTCAATATCATAACAAATGTGCATATTCCTCTTGATAAAAAAGATATTCCTATAATTATTAGAGTTGGAAATTGTATTATACAGGATTAGTACAAATTTTCTCTTTAACTTTATTAACTTTTATCTAAGTATTATCTGTATTTTTGCTTCTCCACTTCATTTAACATAACTCATAAAACCTCTACTCACTAACTAAAGAACAGCAGCTCTAAATATGCTGCAATGATCTCTCTTTGAAGAACTCTTCCTCTAATCCTTCTACTTCAGAAAACTCTGGTTCAGTTATTCTACCCACAGATACTCCTAACAAACATGTTTATTCTATTAATGAATCTACTATGGAAGAAGATTTTGCTTTTTCTACTCCTTTCTATACTACTCCCCCACAATAACTGCTCTTTCCCCTAAAGCTCTGGTTTTTGTACCTCCTACTTTGACCCCCTTCTACTGTTATCCCATCTCAATCTTAGCAGACTGTTGCAGTCTCTATTCATGCTTCTTCATCTGTCAAGAAAGGGAAAAAAAACTACTGATGATATTCCTGAATCTGAAGACATTTCTGAGGCTATTGTTCAAGTAACTTCAGCTATTTTCTTTATTACTACAACCCTTAACACATATGCTCAACTCCTCAAAAAACACAAGATAAAGGTGCTGCAGTTGATCAACATGTTTTTAAGTATTCCTCTTTTAGCAATACTGCATGATGCACTGGTGCTAATAAAAACAAAAGAGTTTTAGATTAGCTGAATACTGTAATAATCTGATTTATGTGATTTACAAGTTGTATGTAGCAGATCTTTTCAAATCTTAGACATTTCCTAGATGTTATCCGCTTGCAATTACTCAGTACCTTTTCTTGTTTTAGCAATATCTTTAAATATTTTTTTTTCACTAAGAATCTCTTCTAATGTGCTGAGATTATCTGCAATAATATTGATGTAATTGTGTCATTTATGACTGATTACTGGGATGTTTTTTGCATAGATGCTTGCATTAGAATTAATCTCTCAAGTTTTCTTTAGAACAGAAGCAAGCACATCATTTCAACATTGATATCCTTTCTGGATTTCCTGCTAATATTATTGAAGCTAATTTATTCAAAATTGCTAATTCAGTTTCTGCTAAGGCTATTACTTTTCTCCAGTTCATTATCTCATATCAACAAAAACCTCTCTGTCATATGACCTTTGCTTCTAAAGAAGCTCTTGCAAATGCTATTAAAATTAGCTATGCCTTCATTAGTAGGAATTTAGAATGGTTTCAGCCTTGTTAAAGTAAACTTCTTTACTGCAATTGTGGCAAACTTGATTGTAATCCTAAAAAGTATTTACACAGACCTAAAGTTAATAAACTGCATTGCTTTGGAGATTGGTACTAGCATCAGGTCTCTGCTAGTTAGATTCAAGTGGACTGGATAAAGATTACATATTGAGAGAAGATTCGGGAGGACTGTTTGGAAGTTTTTATTTTGATACTAGTACTGGGGTATGGGAAAAATTCAGAGCATATTAACTATCTAAGGAGGGTCTTGTTTCAGTTCCCACTCTGAGGACTCATATTACATAAGTACGATGCATGATGATTTTCCCTTTGGTTGGAAGTTGTATTCATAAGCTAAAATTCCATGTTTGTAGACTGTCTATATACACAGAGTTACATTATAAATAAAGTTTATGATTCATCATGTCTTCATAAAAAAAAAAGTTACTAAACAGCATAGTTCTGCTCTCAATAACTCTATAATAAATACCATTTGGCATAATACTGTAAGCCTGCTGCTGCTCCCTTAAAGGTTATTTCAAATAAATCTTTCACTAATGCTGTTAAAAGCTCCTTCCAATCTTCACAAGATTTTCCATCTCATTTTACACCTTCCTCTACATCTCAAATGCATGCTAAAAGACTGTGAAATGAAATGAATCTTAACATATTTAATCATCACCATTCTGATTCTCTGGATGATTTCTTATTTCCTAATGATATCAAAAAAGCTCTGAATAATTTTAAAAGGAATCTTGACCTTTTAAAGAACATTCTCCTCAATTATGACAAAAGAATTTCACACATTAAAACCATCTTGGTTATTCTTCCTAAATAAGTTAAAGAGGATGTTAACTCTTCTTCTAATGACTTCTTATATCACACTGCTGATATTTCTATGACTGAAGTTATTCAAGATTTTACTTCTAGTAGTAATAACATTCTAGTGGACCTCTCCTTCCCAAATAACCCCTTGTCTCCTATTTTCCATGCTATATATCCTAAATCTATCCTGCACTCATCAAATTTAAATTATCAATAAAAATGTGATTATTATTATTTTTTCTATTTCTTAAAACTAAATATTTTGGTTTGGTATTATAGTTGAAGCTGATTTATAAGCCACCAAGGAATAAAAAATACAACCTACAAAATGAAATCAGATTGGAAAAAGAGAAATAATGTTGGCTTAGTTACTTGGTAAATTTTACTACTTTTTTTTAATAAAAGTAAAATTTTTTTACTTAATACTTTTTATAATAGAAGATGATGAGAGAATGTCTTATGAAAAAAATATTGATTTTAAGTCAAATTATAGAATTCAAAAACACATTATCACGTCACAAATCATTCATACTGTAAATATCAAATTATTTAATTTTGTTTTTCTTATTCAAAAATTTACTCACAATTTATTATAGTTTTAAAAAAAAGCTCTGGACTTTCCTAATACTGCAGGAGATTGGGTTATTAAGGAAATGTTAATTAGTACTATTCAAAAGAAACGTAAGTAATAATGGTAATAATGTTATAAATATTTAAGTATTATCATTACAATTCATTTTATTTTATTTATTTATTTTAGGTTATTATTTATATTGAAAAAAATTTTGGCACAAGATTTGGTGCCTCCACATTGTAAATCTACACTGCGTGATCACACACCACCACATGATCCTACACCACTGCACACAAGAAGAAGAGCCAAAAATAATGTAATTATTTATTGAATATTAATACTTTTACATTAATATAAAATTTTTTATAAATTTTACCTTTATAATTGAAAAGAAAATAAGCTTGATAATAAATTAAAGTAGTTTTATACTGTTTATCAATTATTCATATTTCATTTGTCTTCAAATATCAGTACTAAATAATAATTAAGATTCTTTATAGGTAATTAATGAGTAGAGATGCTAATTAATAAATAATACATTATCATGATTTAGTTTTACAATAAATATTTTCTAAGTCAAAAACTGTTATATATTTTTTTTTACAATTTTTATTTAACCTGCAATAATTATTTTGCAATCCTTATAAATTATCTTTGATAATCAAATTAATTGCTCTTTAAACTTAATATTAAAAGTAAATTTTGCACTTATTTAGTACTTGATTATTAAATGCATGAACTATTTATTTATAATTGTTGGGTTAGCTAGTAATATAATATTTTTTAATAAATTTAATATTATTTAGTTTGTATAAATATTAAAATTGAATATATAATTAACCTTTTCATCTAAATACAATTTCTTCCATTATATTCTGTTGCTTATAATGTAAATATAATATCATCTCCTTCAATAACTGAAACTAATAGAACATTGTACTGAAATGTCATAAACATTTTTTGTTAGACATGTTATTAACATTAATTTTAATTTGATATGCAGTCATAATATTAAACTTTAAAATTAAGGATTTATATTTGTTATTTTTGATTTAAAAAGGAAGAAATTTATTTAATATTTATTTACCTGAAGATTTTGATTAAAATTATAAATTTTAAAAGCTAATGATAAGACCAAATAAATAAAATATTAGTTCTTATTTATTTTAAAAACATTTTAATCAATTGCTGAAAAATGATTAGCTAATTACACACTAAGAGATTAGATGACGATAGAAGTACTAAAATGGAAAAGTTAAATTTAAAAAAGGAAAAGTTTGATAATGTAATCAGTAAATCAATGCCAAAGATAGGTAGTCAATGTCTTAAAAAGGAAACTGTTCAAAAACTAATTTTATGTTAAATTTAAATTTAAATTTAAATTTAAGTTTAAACTTGACTTCCATTTCAATCAAGCAAAATTTAACATAACAATCCATCCTGTCCACCCCTGAATAGCAGGTGCTTAAATAACTTTTTAAAAGTAATCAGTTTAACCAAATTTGGGATTGAATATGATTTTTTTTATTTTGATTATTGTTAATAAGTTATTGTCTCTATTATACAATAGTTTTTTTTTAGTTCAGTTTTGGATTGACCAAGCATATAGAAAGTGGCATTATATTTTTTTTTGATCAGCAGGATAATATATCATGTTACTTTACTAATTATCCATCAAATTATCCAACCGATCAAAAAAGCAAAAAAAAAAATAAAAAAAAAATTATTTTTCTTAAATATAATTTAATTCTTTTAAAAATATAATTTAATTTTAAAAACAATTCTAGATTGTTTAATTATTTAAATTTACAAATTACCCATTAAATTATCCAGATGATCAGTAATAAAAAATCAACCAATCATTTTTTCTTTGTCTTTACATTGGAATATACCAATAATTAATACACATTTTTATGATTATAATTTTTTGATTGTTAAATTTTTCTGCTTTAAAATATTCTGATTGAAAATATCATAATTATTAATTTTTTTGGGGTTTTAATTTTTTTTTTCATTAGCAAATGAAATTTTTTTAAAAAATAACAATAGTAAATGAACAATTTTTTTAAAAAAATTAACTGAACAATAGTAAATAAATAATTGTTTGAAATAAATAGATTTTTTGAATTTTTTTTCTAATATAAACAACATTAAATTGTAAAATTGGAATACAATTGCCATGTTAAATTGTGAATATCTTGATGTACACATATGTTAGACAAATAAATTTATTTTCTTTCAATAGAGGATGACTAAAGCTATCTAATAAACCTAAAATCACATGATTTGAATTACTGGTTGTTAAATAAATGCACTCCAATGATTGATTGTTAGCATTTCTACATGTAATGATTCAATCTAATGATTTAATTCATAAATTAGAGTAAATTCTTTTCTTTCAAATAAATGTAAGATTATTGTAGATTTTATAACTGTCACAAAATCTGTCATAAAAATTTTTAAAATTAGATTTCTTACCAAAAAACTATTTTCATAGGAGAGTTTGAGTTCTATTTACTTTATTTAAAAGAATTTAATAAAAAAAATAATAAAGCAATCATACAAAGTAAAAGACATATAGTATAATATTAGTTAAAGGAAAAAACTTTCAAAACTCAACATCATAACTAATATTTTTTATTTTTACATATTTTTACAAAGAAAAGAAAACAAAAATATATATATTTTTTTTTCTTATGCATAATATAGAATATTAATGTTTTTCCTTTTACTTACTTTACTTATTGGTTAAAAAATAACTCCTACATATGCTTACAAACTTTTTCAGTATGTCTAATGAAAAAAAGTGATTGAAAAGTGATTGTAAAGTAATTGAAAGAGTACTTAATATTGGTTTTTATTAGTTTGAAAATTTTTTTTTATTTTCCAATAGACCTAAATCATCAGAATATGCAACACATTTAATTTAGGCTTGTTAAACATATTTTTATAAAATCTTAATTTAGATATATTAAATTTGAAAAAAAAGCCTATTTAAAGCTTCCTGTTATGTTCAAAGTTAACTTATTTAGATAATAAAATTTTTTTTTTACATCCAATAACATGGGCAAAAAATTTATCAAAAAAAAATTTTTTTTTCAGCATGTCAAAAAATTTATTAAAAAAATATAATTTTTTTTACACAAAGTTTGAGAAAAAAATTTTATCTAATATAAAATGTAAATCTAATATAATTTAGTTTCTTTAACATAAATGATTTCCATGTTTACTATTATTTCTTTATATGTAATTAATATTTTTATCTTTATTTTTATATTAATATAAATATTAATACAATATATTAATGGTAAATATTTGTAAATCTTTTATATTTGAGTTTTTTATTTATTAGTATTGGATGAACTTTTTTAATAAAAATTATTAATTACACATGAAAAAAGCAATATTAAATAAAAGTCTAATTTATTTTATAAAAATTTGTAAGAAAATTCTCTTATTATTTAAATTAAAAATAAGATATATTTTAATAAAAGTAAAATTTACAGTAAACAAAAGGGCGAATAATAAAGATAAGTAGTTAGAAAAATTTGTGTAATTGAATAATCTATCAGCTATTAATTAAACTAATATTGAGTAATGTAGAAAAATATTTGATTTTTACATCATCTGCTTAATATTATAAACAAAACACCTAACCATTCAGAAACTTTAAATGTATTAACTCTGTAAAATTCAATAACATAAACTCATCCAACAGAAGCATCTTATTGACCTGTCCTATAATTGCTAAAATTCAGAAATAATTAATAGATAGCATCATCCATCATTTGTAGTTGATTGAATGCAAAAACAGCATCTGATGGTGGCGGTTAATGTGTGAAATTTGGAAATGGAATATTATCATAAGGAGTTCCCCTGATCACAAAAAAAAAAAAATAAATAAATTTAGAAAAACTCTTGAAAGAGATAATATAATATTTATGATAATTCCATTTCCAACATCTTACTCCGTAATCTGATGGTCCCTCAGACCCTTCAATATTTCATCATTATGATATCTTTTTTGAATGATGTCATGATATATACTAAGAACCTTTATGTTTCGTCACTAAATTTATCTGGAAATATCATCATTTCTTTTTCTTTTTTTAAGAGAATATTTGCATCTTAACTACATAAAGAATACAATTTGTACAAATAGTACCCTAAAATGAATATAACATGAAGAGCCAAATTGGACTTAATAGGATTCTAAAAAAGAAGTACATAATAAGAAACGCCAATGACAAAATGAAGAACAGCAGCAAATAAGCAAACAATTCTGGATATATTTTTATACAAAACTTGTAATATAAGCCACATTTACATGTTTGTGTAATGTAACACATTTTTTTTCACCCGAGCCTGTAAAAACGTAATACTATGTCAGAATGTTGTAGATCATTTCTGCTGCTGCAACTGGAAATGAGAGATAAAAAATATAATACGGTTGAATTTATCAAATTTTTGCAGGAAAGGGACTTGGGATTTGATGAGGACGATGAAAAGATTATTTACAAGATTACAGGCTGTGATTTCCTTAAAATGACCAAAGAAGAGTTTTGCAGTATTGGCTTAGGTTTAGAATACCAATAAGACTTGTGAACTTCGCTAAAGAGTGTAAAGAAAAAGAAACGCCCATTCTTCTCATACAGGATTAAAAAAGACTTGAAAGAGGTGCTAGTGAAGCATGAAATCGTGGGCAAAGATATCACTTGTATTTCTTAGTTTCATATCAGATAAGTAATCTCATGTCGAATGTTTATTATGAAACATTTTTTTATTTACATGGGACCAGTCGTAAATAGTAATGAGGCCATGCGTTGCGAGTACATTTCTGCTATCTTGCATATGGCTGTAAGTTTTCTCGAAGCTCTAGTTATTCGACCCCAAATGAAAGTTTCTGTGATGAAGACTCCAGCCATGTTGATTATGCAATCAAAAAAATTTTAGGCGATTTGCTAGAAGAAATAATATGCATAACCGAGGGCAAGCGGCAACTAAGCTAGTATTAATGTTCCAATTTAACTCATGCTCTCAATTCATAGCCATGGACTGGCCAGGTATGTATAAAGTATAAAATGAGTTTAATATAATTTTTGTATTTATGATTAAATTTTAGAATATGAACTAAACATTTGAATATATCTCAATTTGACTATCTTCAAATGTAGAATGTTGAACTATCCTTAAAATTGCAAATTCTAAATGAACTGACATTATAAAATATGAATTTATATATAAAATTATAAATATAAATTGTGATTTCAGTATTTAAGATTTATAATTTTAAACAAACTCAACAGTTTTATATTTAAAGATAGCTAAAATTCAATTTGTTTAACATTTAGAGCGAAGGGAAGGATTATATTTTTATGCTGTGTGTTCCCACTCAATTTATAAGTTAATTCATCATGATTGGATTTTAAGATCTTTAAAAGTATTTTTCCCAAATATAAAAAAAAATAATATAAAGCTTGCAACTTTTCTTTCATCAAATCACTATTAATTGATAACAAAATAAAAATATATTGTAAGATTTATTATAAAATGATACAAAATATATGTGTACATAATAGAAATTCATATATTTAATTATAAATATTTATTGCAAAATATATATTTCTATAAAAATTTACACTATTGTTGAATGATTTAAGCTGCTTAATGATGTAACAACTCTTCTATAATCATGTTCAGCTTGATTTGCTTAGAAGAAAACTTGTTCTTTTCTAAACTTATTTTAGCTTCTTGACATCCATTTTCTGCTGCTTTATTATACCAATAAGCAGATTTCACTAAATTCTCTTCTATTCCTTCACCATTTTCATATAAGATTCCAAGGATATTTTGTGCACTAACATATCCCTGATTAGCTGATTTGTTGTAATATTCAAAAGCTTTAACTTTATCCTTTACAACACCTTTACCATGTCTATAGCATTGGGCTAAATTATATTGTGCTACTTTATTACCATTTCCTGCTGCTTTGTTATACCAGTAAATAGCTTTCCATAAATATTTCTTTGTTCCTTCACCATTTTCATATAAGAGACCAAGATTACTTTGCGCACTGGCATATCCCTGATTAGCTGATTTTTTGTAATATTCAAAAGCTTTAACTTTATCCTTTACAATACCTTTACCATGTCTATAGCATTGGGCTAAATTATATTGTGCTACTTTATTTCCATTTTCTGCTGCTTTTTTATACCAGTAAATAGCTTTTTTAAAATCTTTTTCTGTTCCTTCACCATTCTCATATAAGATACCAAGATTAATTTGTGCACTGGCATATCCTTGATTAGCCGATTTTTCGTAATATTCAAAAGCTTTAACCTCATCCTTTTTAACACCTTTACCATATTTATAGTATTGGGCTAAATTATATTGTGCTACTTTATTTCCATTCGTCGCTGCTTTATTATACCAGTAAATAGCTCTTGCTAGATTTTTTCCTGTTCCTTCACCATTTCCGTATAAGAAACCAAGATTACTTTGTGCAATACTATGATTTTTTTTAGCTGCGATTTCGTATAATTCAAATGCTTTTGTCTTATTAACTTCAGATCCGATTCCATTAGAATAACAATATCCAAGTTGAAATTGTGCATCAGTATGTCCTTGTTCGGCTGATTTTTGATATAATTTAAAAGCCATTATCATATCTTTATTATTTTTATAACAATTACCCAAATTATATTGCGCTTCTTTATTTCCATTTTCTACTGCTTTATTGTGCCAATAAATAGCCTTTTTTAAACTTTTTGTTATTCCAATCCCATTTTGATAAAAATCGCCTAATATGTTTTGTGCAGATGAATATTCTTTTTTAGCAGATTTAAAATACCATACAAAAGCTTTCTTATCATCTTTTGTTATTCCAATTCCATTTTGATAACAAATACCTAAATTATATTGTGCATAAAAATCTCCTTCATTGGCGGCTTTTGAATACCATTCAAATGCTTTATTTTCATCTTTTGTTATTCCAATTCCATTTTGATAACAATATCCTAAATTATTTTTCGCTTCAGAACTTCCTTCATTTGCAGATCTTAAATAAAGTTTAAATGCTTTAAATTCATCCTTCTTTTTTCCCATTCCATATTGATAACAATATCCTAAATTATTTAATTCTACTAATTCTTCATTTTTATCATAATCTATTTGATTTTCATTAATACCTTCAAAATATTTTTCTATAGTACTTATCTCATCTTTACATAAATTTATTCTTAATCCATTAAAATTTTCAAACTGGTCATGTGACATTACATTTCCCAAATCGTTTGTGATCAAATTTCTTTTATCTAAAATAATATCTTTAAAATAATAAAATGATAATAAAAATTTTGAAATAATTTTATTAAGTAATTGAAACATAGAAATATTTTCATTTTTATTAATCGATAATAAATAAAATTTTAAAGCCTTATTATTATTATCATAATGATTAATGATAGTAATATTATCAAAACCTATACCATGTTCATAAAAAAATCCTATTAAACTTGAAAACCAATTTTCACTTTCGTCATGATTTTCCATTAATTTTAAAATTGTTTTAGGATTTTTTTTATTATGATTCAAATAATCTTGTAACCAATTGATTAAAATATTTTTAAATTTAGGATAATAATTTATTTTTATAATTTGACGATAAAAATCTTTTAAAAATTCTTTCAAAAAATTTTCATCATCCTTTGAAATATTTATATTATCTAAAGACATTTTGTTTTTGAGAAATTTCTGTGAAAAAGTCTCTGAACGTAATTTTAATTGTACATCATTCTTTTAACATCGTACCCCGTTACACGATGGCGTTGATATATATAAATACTGCGTATAATACTCGGTGAGACAAAAATAATCTTTGATTGGTTGTACAAAACTCATATAATACGCAAAATTTTAGAAATTGTGTAATTCGTTAGTACGTAAGTTAGCTTGATTAATATAAAAAAAAAAGTTTAATTAACGGATGATTACTTGATCTTTAAGGTGACCCGGTTGATAGATTGATAGCAAACATCCATAATAAGGAAAAAAACAATGGTTCCTCTAACTATGCATGTTGCTGATCAGCCTTCACGTACTTTCTTTTATACTTCTACCCGTCCATAAAATGAATTTCCAAAATCGTATGAACCTTGGATATTATTATAATTCTGAAAAGTTTAGCAAAAAAACATTTAAAATTAATATAAAAAGATAAAAACATGAAACTTTGTATGAAATAGAAAGGATTTATTTAGGTCACTCCAATAAATAATTTCTTTTCGATATCCCCACTTTTCGCCAAAAATTTGAATTTAAATAAACACTTTCTTTTATAAAATGTTGGACGAACAAATTTTAATATACAACATATAATGTTAAAAATTTCTTGTTAAAATGTTAATTAGACAATAAATATCATTGGCTCACTGGCATATATAAGTCATGTGACTTTATATTAATTTTTCGATAAAAATTGCATAATAAGAAAATAAATAAATAAATAAATAAAATAGATAAATAAAAAAATGAAATCATTAAAAATTTAGTGTTTAATAAATCAAATAATAATTTCTGGTCCGTTTGTTTCATTTTAAATTGTAAATATTGACATAACTGATAAATTTCAGAATTTAAAATAGGCTATTAACATTTACATATTCATAGATGTTATAAAATGTGGTGTATGAAAAGATTTAGAAAAACTATTTATTGGTATATCAAAGCAGCAGAAAATGGATATGAAATTGCATAGTATAATTTAGACAATTGTTATAGATATGGACGAGGAGTCAAAAAAAATTATGTTAAAGCATTTGAATATTATTTGGATATTGATATGATTAAGGAATTGGAATTGAAGTTAATATAGTTGAATTATATAAAATTGATGCAGCAAAAGGACATAATAATGCATAAAAAGTCTGGATTATTTAAATGAAAATGGTGAATGAATGAAAAAAAAACATTATAACTAAGAATATATGATGAATTAGGATTTGGTATAAATAAAAATAAAATTTGAGTCGGGACGTGGGATAGATTGAATCATAAATAAAATAAAATAAAATAAAATTGGTGCAGTTGGTTGGACTAGTCCGGACCGGTTTCAGATCATGGATTGAAGACTGTAAAGATCAGTTCACTAGGACTGATCCATTCATAACTCTTTGATTGGGCAAATTAAAATGTTTAAATTTATTTATATACTTATTTGATATACTTTATACATTGTGATACGATATAGATAATATCAAATAAAATTTTTAATAAGATGTTTAAAATTTTTGTCTTGAATTAAATAATAATGAAAAGTAAAATATAAAAATAGTAATTTGTAATCTTGAATTTGTAACACATAGCATTTGTGGTAAATTTCCTGTTAAATTTAATAATTGTATTTTAAGGTATCAGTTTCTTTATAATTAACTAATGATCGAAAAATAGAAAAATTCATTTATTAAAATAAAGTTTATTTAGACAGATAAAATTTCTCTGAGTTCATTCGAATGTATATATACAATATAAAGGATGGATAAAGTCTTTTGCACATGGCCCTTTTATCTAGTTATGAATTTTTTTTATAATTAACTAAACAAGTAATAAGTTGGTGTTTGTTCGCTATCAATATTAATAAGTATTAATTAATATTAACACCCAAGTTGCACGACGAGGACGTCAACACCATTCGCAACTCAAAAAATGTTTAAATCACTTTAGATATTTAGCAAATTGAACTTCTAATAAATATCTACAGTGATTTGATTCGCAAGAAACCAAATTTAATTTACAGCAGGTCAATTTTGAAAAGATCTATCTCATCCTTATAAGTCCAAACGTCTAGAAAAACAAAAAATAAATTAATAAAAGACAAAATTATTAATTAAAAAACAGATAGAAAATCAAACCAATCCCAACAATCCATATAAATCTGTGCTCTGATTTTCCAGTAAATATCTATTTGTCCAGTTGCTATACTATTTATCTAGTCACTATTTTATTTGTCCAGTTACTATCCTAATTGCTTAATTTCTCCTCATATATCCAATTCGTCTAATTAATAAAAATAAGTTAATTAAAGTGATATATTAATAAAAAAAAATAAACTTCAACAATCAAACCAATTCCAAAATGTTTTCATTTATCCAATTATTTATCCAACCATTATACTACTCGTCCAGTCACTATCCTACGCGTCCAGATACTATCCTACTTATCCAGTAACTATACTACTTGTCCAGTAACTATACTATAACTATACTACTTGTCCGGTAACTATCCTACTTGTCCAGTAACTATCCTAATTGCTTAATTTCTCCTCATATATCCAATTCATCTAATAATAAAAATGAGTTAATTAAAGTGATATATTAATAAAAAAAATAAACTTCAACAATCAAACCAATTCCAAAATGTTTTCATTTATCCAATTATTTATCCAGCCATTATACTACTCGCCCAGTCACTATCTTACGCGTCCAGATACTATCCTACTTGTCCAGTAACTATACTATAATTATACTACTTGTCCGGTAACTATACTATTTATCCAGTTACTATCCTACTTGTCCAGATACTATACTACTTGTCCAGTAACTATACTACTTATCCAGTAACTATACTATAACTAAACTACTTGTCCGGTAACTATACTACTTATCCAGTTACTATCCTACTTGTCCATATTGCTTAATTTCTCCTCATATATCCAATTCATCTAATAATAAAATGAGTTAATTAAAGTGATATATTAATAAAAAAAATAAACTTCAATAATCAAACCAATTCCAAAATGTTTTCATTTATCCAATTATTTATCCAGCCATTATACTACTCGTCCAGTCACTATCTTACGCGTCCAGATACTATCCTACTTGTCCAGCAACTATACTACTCGTCCAGTCACTATCCTACTTATACTACTTCCAGTCACTATCTTACGCGTC